>JBBPNQ010000257.1:0-23160 GCA_038090975.1 Boletellus pseudochrysenteroides
CTTGGCCATCGATCACCACGGCGCATGACCAACCCCCCCCCCCCCGAAGCCGCGCTTTGCCCCGCACACACACCAGCCCATGGTGGTTGCGACGGAAATGACGCCGCCCTTCCTGCCGATAGCCCCCCTCGATCGCGTCCAACTTCGAGGTCGTTATGCAACCACACCGCGCCGGACGTGTCTCGGACGGCGTTTCAGCCATCCGGGAATGGGAATCGATGCCCTGCCCGGGCACAACCGCCCCCTCGAATGAGAACGGAATCGCACTCGACAAACCCGAGTCCTCCACGTCGGTTAGGGGGCGGTCACGTCCGGCCTGCACGAATCTACCGCGACTATCTCGGAGCAGAAAAAAAATAATGCCCGATCCGGCGAATCCGTCGACCGTGGGCGGAAGGCGAAGAGGTCTGCGATCGTCGAGCACTGTGCTGTTCCTCGTAGCCGCACGCACGTTCGTCAGCGGGAACATGGCTCACGTCTGCGGTAATCAGCTGTGCCATCGGCTTAGACTGAGCTTCTGGCCCGATCGCGTGGAAAAACATCGTTCAAAACAAAGATGAATCGACACCACTACAACTTAGGCGTACAGCGCGTTCATGTCCACCTTGGAAAGACAACCATCACTCGTCCCTAGAACCTCGTCAGCGTCCAAAGGCACAAACAAACCAGAAAACGGTACCCACCCGCATGACGAAACGGAAACCCGCCGTTTTTATGTCCCCACCACATCGTAGGCGACCACTCGTCTATCAGGTTGGCGAGTGTCTGAACGTGTCCATATGCAGCGGGCTGCGGTCCCCCTGGCCGCCGCGAAACAATGACGGCGAGTGTGACCGAGAAAATCAAAAGTGCCCCAGAGTAGTTCAGAACCTAAATACCAAACGACATCAGCAGATGGCCCAACGAGAGCGGTCAACGATGCCGACCTGGAACGGCCACATGCTCACGGCAATCGCTGTCAGGTAACCATTCTCTGCTGTCCCCGCTAGACTGATCGCAAGCCCAAGCATCCAATCTATAATCGTGTTCAGACAAAAGAACGACGCGCCAAGCCACGGCGTCACTTACGCAGCAGAGGCTTCGACACCACCAATCCAACATTCAGGGGGCTCCCAAACACCGCTGCCAAAGGGTGCGATGAAATCGTAGTACCCCTTTGCGTCGCCGCTTTTCTCCACACCTTCTCGTCCCGAATGACATTGACGACCAGCTCAGAGCAATGGAGCGCCAACGTCAATGGTCCTTGTATGGCCGCCATGTTGACGTAGTACAACACCCAATACCAGTACACTCCATCCTTGAGGGGAATCGAATAGGCGATAACGTGCGACTGTGCTCCCGGGAAAAAGGTCCACGATCTCAATGCGCGCGACATGCTGTGATCGGAGAGATACATGATGATGATGCCCCAGACGATGCAGATGACCACGAGCACCCAGAGCGTCAACACTACCCTCCTAACACTTTTGTGTGCGCGCCACGCAGACGACTGTTTTGCGGACGGGGTCACCGGCTCCCGTCGCCCGTCGCCAACGCCATGCATACACCGTCCCGATTCTGGGAAGATCTGAGCGTGATGGACGAGAGCGGCAGTTATGTCGAAAGGCGAGGAGCTCCACGTCAAGATGTCTGTAGACCGAACGCTCGCGAGGGCGATAATCGCTTGTAACAGGAGTGCGACGCCCAAAACTATGAGCGGGACTTCGCTAACGCAGATCGCGAACCCAGCATCGGTGACACCACTTGACGAGTCCAAGTCGACCGACAGGGTCACAAGTAAACTCGAGCTGTAGGACACGATCAAAAGGATCGCCATCACGATATTACACGACGTGCCATTCGGGTCAAACCAGCCGCTCGCAGCTGAAAGCAGACGAAGGTTGGTGTTAAAGTGTAGCCGTCGCTGGGACGCCAGAGCAGAACGCAATGCAATCCCATGAACAAAACCGGTCGCTTCCGTGCAAGCTGCGACCATCAGGTTGAGCCCAAGAGAAAGAAGCTCCTTCTGCCAGCTGTTCCTGAGAGAAACCACCACAACGCCAGAAGAAACTGTATCTTCTGAGAGAAACATCATGAAGCCCTCGAAGATGCAGAGCGAACTGAAAAGTGCAGTAATACCAACGCCCACGAGGCCAACCTTGCGAGAAAGATGGCTCCGGTCATAAAATTCGGGACCCGTAGTTTGTTTTGGCTTGAAGTTGACTGACTCGAAGTCAGTTGTCGCAAAACTGTCGCGATGTCGGCCGGGATGGGGGGCATGCATGTCTCTGGGCAGGAAGGAAAGGGAGTAAAGCGGGCTTGCAAGTTCAGTGCATGCAGGTCAACCAGGGACGTTGCCCCTGGACCTGGATTTTGATTGTGGCCAGCTTCGTCCCACTACCGGATAGCACTCATAACATTCGGTCAGGTGTACCTTAGGGCAGATACCACACGCTTCCTGACATGTCCTAGAGACCAACCCGATCAGCCATCATGGATGGAATATGCTGCACGCACAGTCGAGTGAAATGGCTGCGCTTGCATAGATCATATCAAGAGTGTAGCGTGCACAAATGAGGTCCAGGCCGTCCACAGCCTCGGGGGGGATCACGTACTTGTGCCTACCACGTCGCTAGCCAACCCTGAGGTCTAGAAAGATTATGAGAACTGACGAGCGACGCGCCCGGCCACTACGGGGTCACGCTGGTAACTCGAACCTGTATGCAAGAACGTCATTGCGTTTAATGGAAGATGGCGGGTGTTACTTGTAGCAGGAAGCGATCATTGCGCGAAGTTTCGAGAAGGTTCCGTCCTGGAGCACAAGAGGGGACGTATAAAGCTGACTCGGAGTGACAATCCCCCGACTGCGCAGCTACTACTAGTAAGATCTTGCCGCTTGTATCGTCGCGCACACATGGCCGATGTACGTTCACCCACACCCTCACGGCGTATCATCTGGTGATCCTCGTCACAGGCAAACACCCTCAAAGATCAAGGCAACAAAGCATTCGCAGCCAAAGACTATGACAAGGCTATCGAGCTGTTCACAGCCGCCATAGCCATCGACCCCTCCAATCACGTCTTATACTCTAACCGGAGTGCCGCCAAGGCTGGCAAGAAGGTGTGGAGCGCGGCACTCGAAGACGCTGAACAGGTCAGTTGTTTCCGTTCCGTCGGCACCATCTGCCAAAGCATATCCTATTCGACTTCCAGTGCATCACTCTCAATCCAACCTGGGCAAAGGGCCATGCGAGGAAGGGCGCTGCCTTGCACGGTGCTCGCCGATATGGTGAAGCTATTGCTGCCTACGAGAAGGGTATTCAGTACGAAGACAGCCCCGCGCTTCGCAAGGGTCTTCAGGAAGTCAAGGATGCACAAGGTCCGCGTGCAACACCCACTTTGGTCATGGTCACACACTGACAACTGTAAAGCCAAGGATGCTGGTGCAGGGCCCGAGCTGGGACTTGCGAAATTATTCCAAGATCCCAATCTCATCGGCAAACTTGCAACAAATCCCCGCACGCAAAAGCATCTTGCGGATCCCGCATTCGTTCAGAAGGTATGCAACCTAATTGCAGTCATTCGTCCACCATTTTAATCGTCGTCAATGCAGCTCCAACTGATGCAGCAAAATCCCAAGCTGGCAGAGTCGTAAGATTGTATGGATGTCCATCTTTCACCTTGGTGCTGATGTGTGTTCAGAGCTCTAGGCTCAGATCCAAGATTGATCGACGTCCTTGGTGTTGCGATGGGCATCGACCTTCAAGGCTTCTCCCGCGAAGAGGGATCGGACGATTTCCCCCCCGGTCTTCAGAAGACTTCTGCTCCATCTCCCCCATCCCCTCCGCGTGCTCAGTCGACCCCTTCGTCTTCCACCCCCAACACTAAGCCTACATCACCACCACCTGCACCCGAACCGGAGAAGGAGGATGTCGAGATGTCGGAGGAAGATGCAGAAGAGGCCAAGGCCAAGGCTGATGCGCTCGCTGCCAAACAGAAGGGTTCGGAGTACTATAAGCAACGACGATTCGATGAGGCAGCCTCTGAATTCTCAAAGGCCTGGGATCTCTGGCCGAAGGACATCACTTTCCTTACCAATCTCGGTGCTGTATACTTTGAACAAGGAGAGTACGACAAGTGTATCGATACGTGCGAAAAGGCAGTCGATGAGGGTCGAAGCGTAAGCACCCGTTATTCTCAACCTCAGAGTTCCTCGTGCTGATGTACTTTACAGTACCGCGCGGACTTCAAACTTCTCGCGAAGGCTTTCGGGCGCATCGGCTCGGCTTATTCGCAAAAAGGTGACCTTGCCTCTGCTAAAAAGTACTTACAAAAGTCGCTTGCCGAGCACCGTGATGCGGCTGTCCTCGCCAAACTCCAGGCCACCGAAAAGGCGATCGCGGAAGCAGAGCGCCAGGCTTACATTGACCCCGTCAAGTCTGCCGTTGCTCGCGAGGAGGGAAACGTAGCATTCAAAGCGGGTGACTTTGCAGGCGCTGTCAAGCTTTACACAGAGAGCATTCAGCGCGACCCTTTGGACGCCCGAGGATACAACAACCGTGCTGCGGCATACCTGAAGCTTATGGCTCCCGCTGAGGCGCTCAAGGACGCCAACGAGGCCATCAAGGTCGATCCTTCCTTTAGTACGTGAACTTTTTCCATGCAACAGGATGCGACTTGACAGGCTCTCCACATCCTAGTCAAAGCACACATTCGAAAAGGCTCGATTTTACACTCGATGCGCGATTATAGCAAGGCACTCGAGGCCCTACAAGTTGCATCATCAGCCGATACTGCCAACGCACACACGGCCGAGATCCAGGCTCAGGAGATGAAGACGCAACAAGCACTCTTTAGTCAACGTGCAGGGGAAACCGAGGAGCAGACACTCGAGCGGGCAATGAAGGACCCAGAAGTTGCCGTATGTTTTTGTTCCCATGTCGATGATGAATTTGGGATTTATCGCGTTTCACGCAGGGAATCATGAGTGACCCCGTGATGCAACAGATCTTGCAACAAGCACAGTCCAACCCTGGCGCGCTGCAGGACCACATGAAGAATCCCGGCATACGTGACAAGATTGCCAAGCTCGTGAATGCTGGCATCATCAGGACCCGATGAGATGTATTATTTCTTTGGATAAAAGATGGTCTATCGCTTGGCATGTACACTTAGGTACCATTGTGCTTGTAAAGATAATACAGAACCTCATTTCCTTGTGCTTAGTGGAACCTGGGGTTCTCCCAAGAACGATCTAATACTTCTCCAAGCAGAGATATCACGGCCTGGACACGCTGCTTCCACTCTTCGTTTTCTCCGAGACCTTGCTTGTCTACATCATACCATATCTGCGCGTTTTCATGCACGTCCTTGAGCGAGCCAAGCCCCACGACGGTCGGGATTCTCAACTCCCCCGCCTTCTGAAATGCATATTGCAAGGCGAGCTCGGGTAAGCCGCTTTCGCCGTCAGGCTTCTGAGACGCTCGAACAGCTCCCTTGGTGGCCTCCTTGATGTCCTCTGACGCCGGGTGCCAGGCGGTTGGGTTGGGGGTGAGAAGTCTCATGCTCAGCGGGGACGCAGTGATGACTTGCTTGACGCCAGCGCGATGCTCAAACGCCGTCTTAAAATCCAACAGCGTGCGGTTTTGGAGGCTGAGATGGCAATACGACATGACGACGTCCAATGGTTTGTATGGCGCCGTGTGCTTGACCAAAATCGCGAGTCGCAACAGCGTCGGCAAGGGATACCCTAGAGTGGTTTCATTTTCTCGTTCGTTGCGATGGCGAAAGACGCACCGCTGATGGCCACCCGTTTGACGACGCCTTCGTCTTGCAGTCTTCTCAACTCCGCAATGGCAACGAGAACCTGCCGATCGCCGTCCCCGTATATGACCGCCTCTTGTCCCTCTCCCAGCCCATACGCATCCGCTTCGGCGCCCAATGCAGTACGATGATCGCCCGACGTCTTTGGTGCCTTGGATTCAGCAATGAACTCGACGTCGTGCACGTACACGGTATCGAGATACGTCGTATGCAACCGCCTGAGACTGCGCGCAACGCTCGCGCGGACGCCTTGAGGGGTATAGTCGAACGCGTCTCGCGTGTCTCCAAACCTGCCACACTTTGTAAACTGGATGCACGTATATTCGTCAATAATCAATACGGCCCGGCTTTCTAATGGGCCGGATCCACAAAAAAAAAAAAAAAAGGCGGACGCACGATTTGATAAGAGGACCGAGGGAACTCGTTCTCGAGCGCCCTCAAGGCGTTCCCCAAGATGATCTCGGACAGGCCATAGTACGCGGCTGTATCAAAGGCACGGATGCCATACCTATGCGCGCGTCGGACCTACACAACTGCGCCGATCACGAGAATGCATGTGTAGACACACCTCAGCGCGAGCCTCGTCGTCCTGAGAGGCGTGACACCTCGAATATGATTATCGTCGTTGTACAAGACTGAGAACGAGGCTGCGCCGAATACGACAGCAGGCACTTTGGCATCGGCAGGCCCAAAGTGGGTCGTCTGAAGCGGAGGCATCAGCCCATGGACGATATGAGGAAACAGGTGTGCCGATTTACAATACGCTTCGCATCGTCCGCCTTGTCAATGTCTTCATCGGGGATGTCTGCTAGCGGAGGAAGAGGAATGGTTGGTTCTGGTGCATCTAGTCGTTCAACCATATCTTGCGTCTGGGCGACAATGATAAGAGAGTCAGCGGTTGGGAAAGCGGGAACTTTATTACAACCTCCATAAGGGGGACAAGTGGTGAGATCACATGAAACAGAAAGGCCACATGTTCACACTGGATCCATATAGCAGACGTTTCACAAAAAAAAAAAGGATTGCAATTGGCACTTGTATTGCACAGACAGAGGCATGTAGCCAAAAAAAAAAGAATCGATTGCAACTTGTTTGGCCTTTATAGCTTGTCCCGCGACCAGCTATGGCATCGAACACGAATGAACAACTGCCAGTTCAAGACAAGCTAGGACGACAAACCTCTTGGAGAACCTGCCAGAAGGGTCCATCAACTTGGTATTTTCGTCGGGCTTGACATCGTTCCAAGGGGTAGGGTTGCTCCGTGTCCAAACCACTTTTACGCCCATGGTCAGGTCCCGGACAGAGGTGTGGAAGTAGAGCTTACCCGAGGGTCCTTGTGCAAGGCGTCCCAGATACCATCCAGCACCGCCGACAGCCAAGCCGATGACTGCATAACTACGCTAACATGAGTACGTTGGACTTTGTCAAAAACCGAGGCGTGCGTACAGTGGGATAGCCTATAGAAACGAAGAAGTCAGATGGCTCCGAGACTAGGGCAGTAAGAGAGCCAACCGTACCTCGACAGCGTACCAGTTTCGCATGAATTGCCTTACACCTTTGCTAGCCATGTTGATGGTCAATGTTCAAGTTGAACAGTCAGGCAAGCCAAGGCCTTTGTCGAGCTCTCACGGTCATCCACCCTCAGCCGAAACGGTTCGTCTGATCCGACAGCTCACACAACATCTCGTATCGACAAGCATAGACATGGATTTATATACCGAGCCGTGGGCATGAACAAAGTGTCCTGTAACGTTTTGTTTTTCGGAACGTGGATGGTATAAAAATACAGCGACAACAATGCTGGCACATCATGATGTCACATTTCCCAGACAGAAACGGGTGATTGGGGAAGACAAGAAATGCGACGAGCAGCAAGGGGAGGTCAAGCAAGAAAGGGGAGAGGCATAGAAGCATAGGTCGCGAGAGAGGTCCAAGAAAAGGGCATGTTCCGAATGGACAGCAATGTACTGCAGAAATATTGCGCGACACGTCACAAGTAAACATCGTTCGTGCTGCAACCCTTGCAAGCGCTCACCATGGAACAGAGTGTCATCCCGTTTTCCTTTTCAAAACCAAGTCTGCTTCTCAGCTTTTCCAACTGCCTAGCCCTCGAAACGAACCTCTGCTGGTCTGGGCGAGTTGCACCACTGCCGACATCCGACAGCGAGTCCGCAGAGTCCGCTGCTTCCATACTCGAGCTGCCCGAGCTGCTTGGAACAATATACGATGCAACCGCGGCCGCACCTGGCGCCCACGAGAATGAGATGAAATGCGATAGTTTCTGAAAGGGTAATCGTGCCGCAAGCGGATTGGACATGATAGAAGGTAATGGTGAAGAGTCTTGAGCATGAAAATATTCACAAACGCTTGATGATGATGGGTCGGGTTTGCTGGAACCATTCACCTTCGACGTGGCACCGCCACTTTGCGTGGAGCTGGGGAATCTGGGAGCGGACATGGGATTGTCGACTGTGAAGCACAAGAGACAAATGAGTTGAGCGTACTCATAAACAATTTGGAATGGGGCTTAAATGTCGAACCATTTGGAGGGCCTGACTGACTTTGCTTCGACAAGATGTCTGACGCTCGTGCTTTGGTTGGCATAGAATGCCATTTGGGCGGGGTCATCGGCTGGGGGATTGACGGTGGCGTTTTCTTCGCAGGAGGCGCAGAGCAGGCCAACGGTGCTGTAAAGCGGCCAGACACACTCTTAGATGGCGTGAACGTAATTGACGGTGCCTTGGGAGAGACGGTCCGCAGTGAAATTGCTCGAGGAATCGAAGACGGTGGACTGTCGGTACTGCTGCTCGGGCGGGAGGGTGGCGAAGAACGTGGAGGGGAAGTCACACGTTTGACAGGTTTGGGTTCAATTTTGGGAGGAAACACATAGGCCAGGGAGCTCTCGTCTTCACCCTCTTCAATCGGCTCTGGGATGGAAACAGGTTTACTGGATGCAGACTCCCCTGCACGAGGGCGGACAGCGGGTGTCGTCATGCACGTTTCCAGAGGGGGCGTGATTCGGATCTCGGGAGGTGGAGTGATACAGATATCGGGAGGAGGCGTTACGCAGATGATAGGTGGGGTGTTGAATGTAAATCGTATACCGCCTTCGACTGCCTCGCCAACCAATTCTTCACCTTCGGCACCTGCAACGCCATCCTCTTCATCATCTTCGGGTACAATATCAAGACTCCTGGATGACGTAGACTCGACCACGACACCGATATCGGAGGGAAGAACAAAAGGTGGCAACTCGTCGTCAGACATGGATTGAAATGCGGATGAGAACGCGCTCTGGTCCATTTCCTCGGAGAGAAGTGGGCCCCCGCCAGTATCTTCCAAACAACCGAAGAAGTGGTCAATCTCGTCGTCTTGCTCAGTGGCAGTGGCAGTCTTTCCTTTGGGAAAGGTCCATGTCTTGGAGAGGGATGCACGAGATTCATGATTCGATTTCACGGGTAAAGATGGGGCCGGACGGTGAAGGGTCTCCGCTGCATGAGCCCCAGATTGGATATCAAGCTCGTCCACTGAGCCAATGGATGAGCCACCAGGACTGGAGAAACTGACATCGGAATCTTCCTCGTCTTCATACCCAGCTAGGCCGTTCTCTTCATCAAAAAATTCAGCTTCCTCTTCTGCGACTACATCTAAAGTGAATTCAGCCTTGGTGAAACTGTCGTCCAATGATTCAACGTCGGTAGTGGAACTTTCAGAGTCGATAGACTGAAATCCAAGTCCACGGGGACGCATACCAACTGGCTTTGCAGGAAAGGATGGCCGTCTGCAAGACCCATTGACAACGTGAGGAAGCTTTGGCGTGTTCAAGAGGCCTGCATCATCCAAGAGTTTTTCAAGTTCTTTGCGGCGTGCACGCTCGTGTTCAAGGGCACCACGAAGACGCGTGCACTCATCGACAGCTGCGTCCGCATCCTTCAGGCGAGCATTGAGCGTCATGATTTTGTCCTTCATTCCATCGCGCTCACGGACGAGAACCGCACTTTCTGCCATCGACTCGGAGAGTGCAGACGTCTTGGCTTCCAGTGACTTTTCCAAGCCGGACTTCTCGACTTCCAACAAGCCTAGGCGACTGCGAGCAACCCAAGCCTCTCTCCTCTCTGCCTCGATCCGCTTGGCAAGCATACTGGCGCGCTTATCGGCATCTGCCACTCGCTGTCTCCATCCGTCCACATCGCGCTTTAGCTCATCGCGCTCGGCTTTCAGATCTGAGATGAGTTGGAGCATCTCGTCACTAGGCCCGGAGGATGGTGCGGAGGGGTCTGAAGCGAATGAAATGTGACGTGATTGAGGACGGTTTCTCAAGGTGCGCTCCAATTCAGTGATGCGAGAGAGGAGCACATGGTGGGAGCGAAATAAAAAATGCTGGTCTGCAGCAGAAAGGGGTTGTTGGATGTTGGAATCTTGGTCGCTTGCATGCGAGAACCTATGCTCTGTGGGCGTCACCTCGGGAGTCGGGAGAGGAAACATGTCTCGAGGGATCGGATCCGTAGAACGCTTGTAAGAAATGCTACTACGCCTCTTTTTGTCAAGATCGCAGGAAGCGGTCGTACTCTCGCTAAAGGTGTATGAGAAGCGTCTCGAGGAAGGTGTCTGGTATACGGAAACGAGCGTGTTGCTGAGTGGAAGATTGACATCAGGTGAGACGGCGTCAAAAAAAGTGGCTGCAACAACAGGCTTTCGGGTGTCTGGACAGATACCTGGAGTGAGAGTAGGGGTGGGAAGGTTGCCTGTGACCGAACTAACGATACTGCCCTGTACGAGAGACAAGGGCCGCAGGTTGAGACTAGCGGGACGGTGCCGAGCAGTGATCTTTGCAGGGGGGGGCGTGACCACCTGTGGAGTCTGTGTGGGATCCTCGGCCAGGTCAGTGACGTTCTCTTCCTCCTCTTCTTCCTCCTCGACAAGAGTACCAAGCTGGTCTTTTGAAGCAGAAGTGGACCCATACAATTTTCCGAATGAATCACGCTTGCCAGCGAAGCCACTGGTTCCGCTGAGACCAGAACCAGGTGGGAACGAAGGTTTGGTGGCTAGAACAAAGATAAACGGTGAGATTGGAAACAGATCAAAGGCGGTACTCACGAAAGTCGAATGGCTTGGACATATCGGGAGAAGAGATATCCGGAATCTCGACTTTGGAAAAGGCCAGGTCGGGCTTTCCCTCGAGGGCCCAGAGGGCCCTGCGACGGATGGAATCCTTGTCACCCAAGTTGATGTTGTCATCCGAGTGCGCCGTTGGGAGCTCTGGGAGGGAGACACCCATGAGTTCGGCCGACTCGCGGCGAGTTGAGACCGATGAACGCCGATGGTGGTGGGAGGTGGGGCGTTTGGGAGGGAGAGAGAGAGCTGGAGAGGGGGGGTCGGGGGCAGAAGGGGGGAGAGAAGGTGCCGAGGAAGAAGGCGGAAAAGAGGAGACGGAACTGTTGCGAGAGCGCGATCGTTGATGGGAGTGCCTCGAGAAGGTATGGAGGCTCTGGGGAGGTGCACCGCCGCCCATCTTGAAAGACTGAAACTGCGGGGGAGGTCAGGAGGGGCGGCATGAACCCGGCAAGAACACGCACCCTTTGCGTGGCTGCATCCTGGGTGTCCATGACGAGGGAAAAACGAGCGTGGGCTGTGGGAGAGCGAGTGGTGGGAGCAAGGAGAGGAGGGACACGGCGGGGGCGGGGGCGTCGACGAACAAAGTTGCGTCGCTTGAAACTCCGACCGCGCGCACTCCCCACCATGCAGAGAACCGCCCGACTCGACCCCGAGCACACCGTCTTCTTCCTCTGCGATGTCCAGTCGCGCTTCAGTAAGCCCCCATTACACCTCCCCAGCGAGCGACTACACCAGCCCCAGGACCCGCCATACACGGCTTCGACGAGCTCGTGTTGACGTGCAACAAGATGCTCAACGTCGCAAAGGTCCGCACACCCCCGATCCGTCTGCTGCCGCTCATCGCCATCAGGTCCTTGGTGTGCCCGTGATCGTGACCGAGCAGAACCCCAGAGGTAATCGCTGCCCCCACGCCTGTGCCATCCACCTCATTTGCCTGCAGCCCTCGGATCTACTACCCCGGAAATCGACTTGCCGGCGCTTGCTGACCTGCACGTTGCGACGATCGAAAAAGCGCTCTTCTCCATGATGGTCCCCGAGGTCAGGACGCTTTTGCGAGAACGCCCACACGTCACCTCCGTCGTCCTCTTTGGCATCGAGGTCAGCCTGACCACGCCCGCCGTTTCCTTTCGCTGACGTCAATCCAGTCGCACGTGTGCGTCCTCCAGACCGCGCTCGATCTGGTCCAAAGCGGCTATGACGTTTATGTCCTCGCGGACGGCGTGTCCAGCTGCAACAGGGAGGAGGTTCCCATCGCGCTCGCGCACATTCGCCAAGTCGGCGGATATGTCACCACGAGCGAGAGCGCCGCCTTCCAGCTCCAGCGTCAGAAACGTCTCGTAATGTCTGGTCCCCCTTGCTAATCTGACTTGCAGGCGAGTCTGGCACGCCACGCTTCAAGGCATTCTCTGCCGTGATCAAGCAGGAGAAGGAGAACACGGTAAAGACGTCGCAGACGCTGCTGCAGTACCGTAGTCCGCTGTAGCCCGTTGATGTAATGTACAGTACTGCCATCTTATCGTGGGAAGCGGCCTTCAAAGGAGACTCGCTCGTCCTCGCTCTTGACATCCCCACCATGTTTGGCAGCCTCTTCCGCCTCGCCGTCGACGCCCTCCTCCTCAGCGCATTCCTTGCCGGCGTCAGGCGCTCGACCGGCCTCACGTACGTCCTCCCTGGCCGCTCTCTCTGCCGTCCTCACCATTCGTCGTAGCCCTGCGCTATCCCAAGTACCTAACAAGGACGTTCGTCGTGAGTAGCGTCCCGAGCTCGGCACTCCACCCTGTCTGATCAGACCACAGAGCTACTACGGACATATCTCGAGCTGGGTGCGTCTCGCATTCCACACCCTCGGCCTTGGCCATCTAACGCAGGAAACAGGAGAGTATGCATTCGACTTTGCCGTCGTCTTCTTCGGGGTACTTCCTGTGTGTCGAATGTCAGACTGCTGTGCTAATCCCTCTTGTAGCGTTCCAGCTCGTTCGAACGCAAGCAGTAACCCGTGTTGACCTTTTATGTCATCCTTTTACTTTTCACCTCATTACAAGGACACGGTCGTCGTTTTCACACCTTGTATCATATCTGACTCTCGTGGTCCAAATTATTCATGGTATAGGAGCGACGGCGATGCCAGAGACGGGTTCATCCGAGAAAGTTGAATACAAAAAAGTGGAGCACGATGGAGCCCAGCGCGAAATCGGCAAATGCTCTGTGTATGCGCATCGGCGGACATGGCTAGAATGAACGAGGGGGAGGACGGACCTCTCGGGTGACACCTCTTTGAACTCTGAGCGATTCTCTGGGTTGACCTGTGCCCGGAGCGAAGCAGTGAGGACAAACTGTCCAACTGAGCTCGTGAATCTACACTCCCCGTGAGCCAGAGGACGACGCAACGACGGTGAAGAGCATACCCCGCTAAAAAGGCATTGAAGGGAAAGTTGGTGACGAGAACGCAGTATGCGAATTGGAACACGCCAGAAAGAACGATGAACGCCAAGAATGCGTCTATGAATTTGAGGCGGTCTGGAGTTTGGTGCAAGTACGACTTCCAGAGCGCGGACACCGCAGAGTGCGAGGATGCGTTTGGGCCGGCCATGCTGCGCGTGGACGTGGAACGGGTCAGAGCAACGGAATCCGAAAGCGGAAGTCTGCGTCCAGCAAAAAAAAAGTCAAAAGCGCACGCGACTCTTTGCTCCCGCTCATGAACACCGCCGGGTTCCGTCTCGCCTCCTCGTCGCGCTCCTCCGCGCTCGCAGCTTCACGGTCGGCAAAAACGTGTCAAACGACATGGTCGCCTCGGCGGCGTTTGCACACGCGCAAGGAGCTACCATACAAGATTGAAGACGGTCTCGGACAGTTTATGTCTCCCCAAACCCTCCAGATGGTCGCAGTTGAGTACCAGCAAGGTCTGCTCGACCGTCTGAACCAAGAATGTCGCGGTAAGCCCCGTCACGCAGCGCGCGCGACCTTGACCCCAACGCTCGGAATGCAGACGTCGAGGACAAGCGCAAGACGGTCGCCCAGCTCGTTCTCGACACCGCACGATCGCAAGACAGGGCCGTCATGTTCAAATATGCTAGTCATGCCCTCAACAACAGCTTCTTCCTCCACTCCTTGGTAGGCCGTCCACTTTCACCCATCGTGTTCCTCGCCCTTTCTGAAATCATTCGCCTAGCGGCCCCCATCAGACGACACGGGCGAAAAGCTCATCGACGCGAGTTACTTTGGCACCGCCGTTCAGAGACAATTTGGCGGTTTCGATTCGATGCGTTCCCTGTTCTCAGCCGCCGTCAGCGGCATAGCAGGATCCGGATACGTCTGGTTCGTCACGGACGCCAAGCGGAATCTCGCGTTCGTGCCCACGTTTGCATCCGGCACCCTTCTCATCCGTTCAGGCGCTGGGACGGTCGAGCCGATCACTGCTTCCGTACTCGGAGAGCAGCGGGACCCCCCAACGCAACCTGCCCAGAGTCCCGAGAGTCCGACTCGGGTACCGTCCTCGGAAACAAGCAACGCATCTTCGCCCTTCTCTGGCACGTCGCACGTCCCTCCACAGTTAGATCCCTCGACTCCGTCACGAACGTTCCATACTTCTGTGCTGTCTCGTGATACCTACAAAACGCGCGCACGCTCCTTTTACGACCCCGCCGCTACGACCCTTCCCCCCCACGGCCCACAAGATTCGCGCGATCTCACCACCCTTGGGGAGCATATCTATCCCCTCTTTTGTATCAGCGTACATGAACACTGTTGGCTGTTCGATCACGGAATTTGGGGCAAGGAAAGGTATCTCAAGGAGTTTTGGACGGTTGTAGACTGGAATCAAGTCGTCAAAAGGTTCGAAGCCTTTACCACTACGGGGATTTGAGTAGGTGGTTGGGAGTTGCAGGGGTTGATCATCTACGACTGGCATCATAATTCACTGCTCACCTGAAACTCGCTTAAAGTATATATACCGCTTTTAAAACCGTTTCACCCTGTTGTTGCAAGGTGCTACGGACAGATTTAATCCACCACGAACGCAAACCAGACCCATCTATACTTGGTGGATACGACCGCAACCAAGAGGACGGGCGATGTGCTACCACCTCCATTCAATGGAACCACAGCTCACTGTCCGCACGCCCTTGTACATCTTATATGTCTCACCCGAAAGTCGAACCTGGTCAACCTTGAGAGACGAGAAACTGTGCGAAGGAACCTCAAAGTGGATCTGGAACGCATGTGCCGGACGTGGAATCTTCGCCCTGGAAAGAGAACAATCAAAACCGCCCATCGAATGAGAACAACGGGAAAAAAACCCGTACTTGGAAGTCCAGGAACCGCGAAGCACCCAGCTACCTGACGAGTGCATGTTTGGAATGTCCCAACGGAGTATCTTGAAATCACCCGAAGATGGGATTGCGCCCAAATTGTAAAAAAGAAACACACGCACTTGTTTTCGCGGTTCAAATGTCCATGAACCTTCGATACCTCCTACGGAGCCGACTCCAGATCCCGCACTCGAGATAGTACATTGTGCCCCCGTGGCGCCTTCGCCGAGGTAAAGTTCTATTCGAACGTTTTCCATAATCTTCATCGTCCTTGAGCTAAAGGTGACAGTGAAATTGCCTAAAAGAAGTCGAATCCCATCACTCTGCAGAATAAAGACATGAAGATGGTGAGCGCACCTCCAAACTCCCCCACGGTGATATTTGGTTTCAAGGAAAGTGGTACTGCCACATTTCCAGTCAGTGCACCATGCGGTAATGCATATTGATATTCCGCGAGCAAGAATTTGCCGTCAGGTGGAACAAAAGACAGTGTCTTTTCGCGTGTCCATCGTTGGAGCCTTGGGCCCTTCTGTGAGATATGGTACAGACCTCAAAGCCGACAATACTTGCCGTACGCAGGGGTGAAAAGCACACTCCGTCATGACATTTGGATTCGAAAAGCTCATAAGCAAGTCCGGCATGCCTGCCATCACCCTAGTCTCCAGTGTTGCTAACGGAGAAATTTGCCTGCCTACCGGTCAACTTGGTATTGCTTTCAATCTTGCCGTGCACGTTGCTCGTGAGTGTAGCCCCGTTACTGATAAATAATGGGATTATTCCCAATCCGTTGGTCAATCATTGTGACAGTGACTCACCGTCCGACGATGGCTCTCATGTCCTCGATGACGTCGAATAGGATTTCGTTGTGGTTGTGTCGAACACCGAGTTTTCGCCATGGTATGGGGGATGCAAAGGCGCCGGACGGTGCACTGGATGCAATAGAGACTGGAAAGAAAAAAAATACAAGTAGATCAGCGACTACTAAGTTGCGAAAACGTTTCCGCACACCTCCAGGACGATTTGTGCCCGACGGCGCGGGTGTTGGGAGCGAAGCCAGAAGTTTCGAAAGAAGGGAGGGAGGGAGAACGATATCACGTAGTGCGTTTGGAGACGTTGTGAGAGGATACCCAGAAGAATCCAACGTTTCTTCGAGGAGCTATCCGAGTTAGACCGGAAGCGACGACGGTGAATGCGAGGGTCATACCTGATATACAACATCGAAATTGTCTTTAAGGGTGGCCGTACTTACCGTACCGAAATAATCGTTCAGGATATCGCTAAATGCTTGCAAGAATGCAAATGCAATCAGAGGATCGGCTACAATGCAGGGAGATCCGGTGTGAGGAGAAATGCGCATATTGTAGGCCCCTCACCATCACCGGAGACACTTGCAACCAACCGCAGCTCACCCATTTCGACATGACAACATGCGCTTCCACCTGAGAGGTCACCAATTCCCGGGGGCACGTAGATGACCGGATCCACACTGTCAGTGCGAGAAGCTTTGGCGAGTTCGTTGTTTAACGTGTCGATGTGGAGTAACGGATACGCTGGAGGAAAGGACGTGTACCCAGACTGGATGACGGGTCGTCTGCACAATGCTGAGTGATCCGTAGAGAGTCGCAGCGTCTCGAGACACGTACCCCGACGCGTCGAGAATGATCAAGCCGTCGATGGCCATATTATTTCTAGCGTCAAGAGGCGAACAAGAATGTCTACTCAGATATGTGAGCGCGGGTCGAGCTCTTGCGAATAGTAGATGGAGTAGGGCGTTAACGGTATAAATACACGACAGATCTAGAACTCTAATCAACTTGATTCTTGGCAATCACTCGTCATTGAACAAGCATGTCGGACTGGTCATAACTTGGACGAAAATACGTTGGTCCCACACAAATCACTCTAGACATACTTGCCGAAGAAAGGTATCAATGACTGGGCGAGGGTATAGCTGAAGACCAGCTTCGGACCAACGACGAGAATCTGACGGAAGACGTAGCGGGTCAACCAGACGAATGTCGTACCACCGCATGCAACCCAACGTACTTTTGGTGTCAAACCCTTGAAGAACGCTGATGCCCCTTCATTGCGAACCAGGTCCCTTACGACCGTCAACCCAGGGACTTTTTGCTCAAAGTTGGCATTTTGTATGCGTGTCTTGACAGTATCGAGGGGCGCAGCGACCGTGATGGAGGCGACGGCACCCGCGACGGAGGCAACGAAGTTTTGGGTCCAGGTAGCCTGGGAATAATCTGAAAGGCCGAAGACGTACTCCTTCGTGGCAGCCGAACCACCGAAAAGCTAGGGAGGAAAGAGTGAGTAGTGAGTCAGGTGAAGACGGAGGAACATACCGCGAACGAGCCTGGAGCATTCCGGGCCATTGTCCAGCCCCAGCCACGGTAGAGGGAGGTACCCTCCTCCAAGAATATCCGGAGGACACCGCGACCGCGGAACGCTTCCGGATTTACTTGGCGTTTGATTTTAAGTACATCGAGAGGGAGGAGGACCTAAGTATCGAAGGAAATAACAGAATGAGCACGCATACAGCCTCCAAGAAAACGTCTAGGCATACCACTTCGCCTATGCCTGTCAAGCTGGACAGGACGCTAAGCACTGGGCAAAGAATGAAAGAAACAGAACGGCGAACCTTCCGGCGAAGGCTTGGATTACCAGTTTCCCCTTCCGCTCGCCAAGGGAACTCGTGAAATGATCCTTGTAATTGCGGGAGATGATGTCGTTGAACCATGGCTGGCCACCAAACTTGTATATCCGTTGGGAGACCTTGTATCCCGCAGCATAGCCGAGGCCAGGGAAGAGGGAGTAAAATTTGCGGCCGATAGAAGCTGTAGCGTAATCACGGAAGATGATGCTGTTGAGTGTCGAGAACGAGACCTGGGGAGAGGATAGGTTGGAGGATGGATAGCGAGGAGAATGGGAGATCACCTTTGCCTTGTTGCTCATGAGCCGCTTGGCGACTGTGTCCACTGGGTGGAACACCAAGAGCTCGGCAACACCTGCATGCGGGGTCATCACGGGTCCATACGGTTACTGTGGGCAACATACCAGAAGCACCTGAGCCAAGGACACGGGCGGTGCCGGACTCCTTGCCCTTGCCAGAATACGAAGGAGACATGACAGGTGGAAGACGGGAGGAAGCGGGCAAGGCCAAAAAATGTGCAGGAGTTATGTAACTTGCTGATTTACTATACACGGGACAAGAGTTGATTTTGATTACCCCGAATGTGCGATCTATATAGATCCGAACTGCCCCTGCACTCATCTCTCGTTCCACCATGGCCCACATCCAGTCGCTCTCCCAACAGGACGTCCTCGACACCCTTCGCACCCAGTTCACCGTATCCCCAGACACCCTCCTCAACCTTACCAGAACCTTCCTACGCGAGGCTGCCCAAGGTCTCGCTAGCTATGGCCACTCCATGGCAATGATGTATGTCCGCCTCTTTGCTCCAGACCATCCTCGCGTTGACAGCTCTCAGTCCGACGTTTGTCAAGCAGGTCCCAGATGGTTCAGAGACCGGGTATGTCTCACTTATCTCCTCTTATGTCGTGCTCATCCAGTTCAATAGCACCTTTCTAGCGCTCGATCTGGGCGGGACTAACCTGTACGTTGACGCTCAATCTTTTGATTAGTCCTGCTGCATGACAAACACAGTCGTGTGTGCGAGGTAACCTTGCATGGAAACAAGACTTTCACCCTCCGTCAGCAGAAATACAAGGTTTCTGACACATTAAAGACGGGAGAGGTCACCACACTTTTTGGTACGGATGTCTGACATTTCATACCACAACCTGTGACGAGTCGCTTCAAGATTATCTCGCCGACTCCGTCGATACGTTCCTCACGGACTCTGGCTCACCCTCCAGTGCTATCCCACCCTCACTTACTCCCAACGGATTACACGACGCCGTCCTCGGAGATGACTCCGATCCGTCACACATTCCCCTCGCCCTCACATTTTCATTCCCCGTAGAACAAACCGCTCTCGATTCTGGCACCCTCCTCACTTGGACAAAAGGTTTCTCTGCCAAAAATGCCACCGGAAAGGACGTCGTCAAGCTCCTTCAGGACGCGTTTGACAGAAAACACATCCATGTCAGATGTGTTGCCCTCGTCAACGATGTCCGCATATTCAACTCCCCCTCATTCACACCGTAACTGAAATTCCCATCTTTGCAGACTGTTGGCGCCCTCCTATCACGCGCGTACACTTCAGGAGGGTGCATCCTTGGTGCTATCTTTGGTACCGGTACCAACGGCGCGTATCTGGAGGATGTAGCCAATATCACAAAGCTCGGAAATGGGCCACCCGCCGCAGAGGGCGGTTATATGATCGTCAACACAGAATGGGGAGCTTTCAATAATACAGTACGTTCCTCCCCCCATCTTATGGGATTATCAACCTCATGGCCTATTCGATACATTAGCGGACTGCTCTCCCGTCGACGCCATACGATAACAGGCTTGATCGTGAATCTATCAATCCCCGCTTCCAAGCTTTTGAGAAATTCATCTCTGGAATGTACCTCGGAGAAGTCGCACGAAACGTCATTCTGAGCCTTATAGATGCTTCTCCAAAATCGCTACTTTTTGGGGGTCGTTCCACCACAGTCCTGAATAAACAATGGGGGCTTGATACAGCGGTGTTGAGTGAGATCGAAGAAGCATGGCAGGGAATTGGGAAGTTTGCTTGTGGAAAAACTACCAAGGCAAAAATCTATGACGAGGGAAAGTTGGGCCACGTCCGGGATGTTATCGTTCTACGTCTCGGTTTCGCCAATGCCTCCGAGGTCTCACTAGCGGATGCAGATGTTGTCCGACAAATCTGCGGGCTCGTGGTCTCGCGGGCAGCGTGTTTGAGCGCCTGTGCCATAGCTGCAGTCTTAGTGCAGACCGGCCGTGCCCGCTGCGCCGGGAGTGACGCATTGGCTTCCGCTCCCTTGCGGGATGAGGGAAAGAGAATTGGCGTCGGCGTAGATGGAAGGTTCGTTTACTCCAAATTCTGACTTGGCCATGTCCATGACTGATCGAACGCTTCCAGTTTGGTGGAGTTCTATCCCCGCTTTGAGTCTTTAATGCGGGAATCGTTGCGTGTACTGGTCGGTTCGGAGGTTGAGAACCGAGTAGACATCGGCCTGGCAAAAGATGGCAGTGGTGCTGGAGGTGGGACCTTGGCGCTCTCAAGCTGTGGCCCGGGATCTGATGGTTGCTCCCTTTCAGCCGCCTTGTGTGCACTGGTTGCGCAAAAGCAGAATGTGGCCAAGCAGGTACAGGGCGCATACAGTCACAACCCAGCAAGCGGACCACCTCAGATCCGATCCGTGGAAAACTACGCATACCTCACCTCGTTATCGTGATGTCATGCAATAGAACCAAGAACAATAACTCGAACGAGTGTATGTGGCCGAAATGTATGTATGTATGTACGCATGTACGTATTGACGTCCGTGTATTTCGTTTGTCTTTCTCGGATTGGCATCAGAAGCCGCGTGGACTACAATATCTTGAGCTCGCTCGAGGTTGCACGGAAACACTCGGGTACGCGAAACGTCATCGTGTTACACATACAAAAGTCGCCTCGCTGTATCCACGTTCCAGCTCGGTTTTCTTCAGATCATCCACGTCATCATCATTTTCGAAACGGGCATTGGCCGACAACGAAATCTGTGTTTAAGGCTATGAATGACCATTTGAGCCTAAGATATATCGCTATTATACTGCTGACCGTATCGTACATATGTACACGTCTTTTTCATGTCAAATCTCGTATGGAATCCAAGGGCATGCGAACAGATGGCACGACAGTGGGGAAAGCAAAAGATGAACATATGGGTCACACGCAAGTGTCGTCCTCTGCATGCATCTGTACACGTGGGTGAGGACGCACGGAAGGCATAGTTTCAGCACTCCATGCAAAGCACGATAACAACACAATGGTGCGTGTAGCGGAGGCGATGGTGCGTGATAGCAGTCAGGGGCGAAATTACAGGCATGAGTGAGGCCAGCACGAAGATAGTATTTCGTGTGTAGACGTCTCAGCTGGTAGGTGTAATATAGCGTTCCTAGTGGATCGGTTAAGATTAGTGATCTGTCCATATGCGAGCAACTCACCGACAATGATGCATGGGATGAGCATGAAGGCAACTCAGCATTGAGTTGCCATGAGCGACTCAGTACCCGTAAGACGCTCGCGCGGTGGTCGCGCCGCCACCACCACCACCTTTGGAAGCCATGTTGATGCTCATGCTGACAGGCTGTCCATTGGACGCCACTCCGTTCACGGCGTTGGGTGGCACGACGCCAGGGCCCACCGTTGGCCCTCCTGGCCCAATAACAGTGTTGCCAACGAGTGCTGAGAGTCGTGAGATTTCTTCTCGCGAAGACACAAGCGCAGACGTGAGACGCTCATTTTCTGTGGTCAGATATTCGACTTTGGCCTGAAGGGAAGCTAGCCATGCTTTCTTCCGTTGGCGACATTTTAGTGCAGCTGGACGGATATCAAAACGCTATACAGTGAAAATGTTTGAAGCTCCAGACCTTGCCTGTTGCGTTCCAGGAAATTTCTGCGTTTCTCTTCCTCAGTTTCTGGCTTTCTCTGTTGTTTAGTCTTCGCACCGCCAGTTTGCTGTTGATGGTGTTGAAGGGATTGGATAATGTCATCATCTTCCTCCTCTTCCTCCTCCTCCTCGTCTCCCGAGTCTCGGCCCATGCTAGTGCTGACGCTATTCACGGTGTTGGCGCGGGCACGTTTTGTCTGAGCGGTCGGGGGAGCTGCGGCTCGTGCAGTAGACGGGGGAGGACTGCCTGTGTCGTAAGACTTGCGTTTCGTCCCTCTGCGGCCATTGGCAGGCACAGCTGCTGCGCCGTTGGCACGTGCCTGCGCTTCCTCGCGCTTGGTGAGTTCTTGATGGGCTTGCGATAGCAAGTATAGGCCATTTGCGGCAGTGCTTGCTGCATTATTGGCACTGATGTAAGCAGCATCATTGTCTTGATTCGCGGTAACTGAGGTGGAGAGATGGGAGCTCGTGGCAGGGGCATGTGTCGCGGCTGTGTACTGGTTAGAGGAGTTACCAAGTACGCCGTTTATCGCCGAGAGAGTGTTTGGGGTGATAGTCGTATTTGCAGAGCTAGAATTGTTGTTGTTCATGAGGGCAAGAAACGCGGCGGTGTTGGGGGAAGGGGGAGGGAAAGAGACTGGCCCGCCGACAAGGGGGGTTAAACCAGTTCCAGGAGTAAGACCCGTGCGGGGGGTCAGACCTGTTCGCGGGGTCAGACCTGTACGAAACGAGGCGGGGTCGAAAGGTAAATGGGGGGCGGTATCTGAGCCCTGCTGGGGGCCGGCAAGCATGGCAGGGGAGAGCGGGCCGGCGCGGAGAGAGTTTGCGAGGGAGGTGGAAAATTGCCAGTTATAACTTTGATCGGAGGGAGAGGCGATTGCAGCGACCGGGGGGAGGACGGTGCGCGGGGAGGAGCGGCCGGCATCGTTCTTTGGGTGGGAGATGGAAGATGCCGAGGGGGGTCTGTCGGGCTGGGAAGCGCGGGAAGAATGGTTTGACGCAGGGCTGGCCGAGTCTCGGCGGGATGCAGAAGTGTGCCGAATATGTGAGGGGCGGGAGAAGGACTGCTCAAATGGGTTGGGTTCCAAATCAAAGTCAGAGCGGGTTTGCCGGAGGGACTGCCGGTGGGGGTGCTGTTGCTGCTCGGCAGAGGGGGCGGCCGAGGGGGACTCGCCGTTCTTGGGCGGAGTGGATGCCATGTCGGGACGATGATGACGATGGAACGACGTAGTGGAAAGAGGCGGAGCGACGTATGGCTATGACGACAGTGCAGAGGAATGACGCACACGGTGCTGGTGGCGACACAGCCTGCGGCCTCAGCTCAGCTCGGACTCGCTCGGGATCACAGGTACCTGCGTTT
>JBBPNQ010000258.1:0-23063 GCA_038090975.1 Boletellus pseudochrysenteroides
TGTTTTAGCACAAAAAAAAAAAGAGACTTGCGAATGGAGTGAGGCAACATTTTCATGATGAGATGTCCCATCACCAACGCAAGTATCGCTAGTCACCAGGCTGGTAAACTTGGTGTGTCGTTTGCATTAATGTCTCGACCGACATACCTTTGATAACATGTCTGAAAGGATGATCGGTGAATAATGCCATGTCGCTCGAGGCGGGGGTACACGAGGAACTGGATAACAAGGTGGGTGGGAAACAACACACGAACCCCAAGCCCTTTTTCTGACCTGGTACACGAGGCGCCCAGACTTATTTTAGTATATATTGCTTTCGTGAAAACGTAACTATGGACAGCCATTTTGTACAGAACCAAATCAAGAACATATATGGATCATATCATTCATAATAACCGAGTCGTCAGTGTCAACCAAACCCACTTCAGAGGGTGTTATGATCGCACTTTGGAACCTGGCTAGGTGTCGTAGCAATGTTATCATTGACCGAGTGGTATGAGGCAATCTGGTAGTACCCTCAGGCTGGTGATACGATTCCGGGGACTTGAGTGATCATAGCAGGTGCACCATTAACACCCGGCTGGATAACAACCGAATGCCCAGGTGCCTGTTGCACATAGTTTCCAGCTGCTGGCTGTATGCCATACATCTGCGGGTATGGAGCATAAGCGTATGGAGGGCGATGGTGTACTGTTTCCGTCGGATAAGCTGGCCATTCACCAAACCACCCGAGCTGTGAGGTATGTTCCCGCCACGCATAAACGCTACAACACCAACATCAGTCACTATAAGTTTAGCAATGAGACCAGAATTCAAGTACCGGCCAAGAACAACTGCGCGTGTTGTAAGGGTTACTACTGTCACGAAGAAGATTGCGACTGTGATGAAGTGCAAATTATCAGAACATGGTTCAATCGACGACAGAATACATACACATCACGAATATACACCACGAAAGCGCCTCTATTACTTTCATTTCATAACAATAAGTTTCTGCGGACACTAGATTTCCATAAATGAGTTTCTGTGAACATGGGGGATATTAACCACAACTCACTCGTTCCATTCTTCGTTGGTTGCTCCCCACCAGCTGACGCATAGCATTGAACATAGCCAATAATATCACTGCGATGTGTTATTTAATTGCCCAACTATCCGCGCAATGTTGGGCTTACGCAGACCAAGCACCCATACCTGAACACCCCAGAAGGTGAATAAAGCGAAATCACGCACGCGCAAAAAAAAAACTCACCTAACCACAGAACCCCTAGAATGAAGTGGATGGTGACCTCAATAATGGGCTGCGCGAACTGTAATCTGCGAATGGCTTGAACACAGCAGGTATTATCACATGAATACACTTACAGAAGCACGAATGCGAAGAGCGTCGCTGATGGCACGACGAGTGAAAAAATGGTAAAGTCATCTGGTGGAATGACTGGCTTGAAAGAGGACCAAGATAAATGAAGATGAACCCACGATTGATATTAGGCAAGAAAAGCTCTGCAAAATTGGCTGCCAAGCCGAGTACAGCTCCAGAGAGGCAGAAAACAAATACTGATCACTGATAAATCTCTCGAACCGCTCGACAAAACAACACACGTACCGTAGCCTATGAGCCTCAGATTGGTGAAAAGAATAGTCATCCCAACGAAACCCCTCGAAGTATTTCAAGTAAGTCGCTTGTCTGCAGTCGTGATGTTGGGGTGTTATGGGAGACCAGTCAAAACACCTGGGAACGCGTCGGAATGTTCATATTTGGGCCTGACTATGATTATCCCGAATGCACCACTGCTATCCCCATTCGGCAGGCACAAACAATGGTCACACCCACTTATACTCCGCCCGGCACTCCTTTGAAGGGTCCAAGACCGTGAAACTCAACAGTGTTATGCTGCCATTGCATGTTTAGCGCAGTAGGTATATGGTCTTGCGAGGCCCCATCGCCGTACATTACGTGCAACGCTCAGTCCGCTGTCGCTGTCGGGAAATGAGAAAGCGTGAGCAGCGCGGGATTGCAGCGGCTTCAGAATGATAAAGACCTCTAAATAATTTAAGAATTATTGAGCTCGTTCAACTTTGTAGTACCGTTCTGTCTACTTACAAGAGTGATTGGGTGTTCTGGACAATAGTAGCCAAATGTGAAACGATAAACTTTGTAAAACTGCGGGCTCATGCTGAGGGGCACAGGAAATTGTTAAATTTAAAACAAGGAAAATGCGGCTCTACATGTTCCTAATCGTGCAACACCTGACATGTTACTCTAGATTACATCCGGCTGAACGCGTCCAACGTGCGCGTAGACCACCGTACATACGCAATTTCCTATCAAATTACTATCCCAAAAAATAACAATGCGGTCTAGCCATAAAGAAAAAGTGATTTGAAGACGAACATCAAGTTCATCCGTCACCGCCGGGGTGATGCATTTCTCTTGTAGTTGTCGACAGTGTGCGCCCGGACGGGAGCCTTATGTCCACTTGATGACCAGTTAGGGTAGCGTGAGTCGTTTCGACTGGACCCATTTTTCCAGAGTCCAGTGTCGGCTTTCTCGTTCGCATAGGCTCTGCCTCTTGAACGGGTGCTGACGGGTGTCGGAAGCTTGGACATACTCGATCTTGGGCCAAACCACGGATAGACCGTGACCGGAATGAACCACACGTTGCGGTTCACTCGATAGTAGTGCTTCAAGGCCATTCCGAGGAGGAAAAGAAGGAACCCCCATACTAAGACAAATTAAGAAAGTAGTAGAAGGTATAGCCGAGCCACTTGCCCAGGATGACGTTGAACAGCGAGAATGCCTCAAGAACACGATATTGTGCTTGATAGGTTTCCGTAGAGACTAGAATGTTTGGTTGGCACTTGCAGGGTGTCAAGAGAAATGCTAGGAACGTACATCCTGCTACATCGACGGCTTCTGAACCGTCTACGGACGAGAAGCACTCAACATCCGCATTCTCTGAGTCAGAGCTGGCCAGAAATGCGCCAAGGGCTACATCTACTTGAGCGCACAATACGACAAGAAGCCATAAAACGCACCAAGCCAAAAGGTTCCTAGTAAACCTAAACATCCCAGCTCTATTCTAGTGGAAATGGGGCTGCGGTCGCGAAGAGCGCTACAGATGAGACTGAAGGGTGTCAGCACGAGGGCAAAATCAAAATGACCCTTGGGATTACTCACAGAACAAGGAGGATTAGTAAGCTCGCGCTGCAGACGAATATTGCGAATGGGACGAAACGGGCTAAGGGGTCGATGAGCAATGGGAGATCATTGGATGAAGCAATGTCGTCACACACTTAGATCTGTGATGACAAGTAGACTCTGGAAGTGAGCTGCGATGGCTAGGCATATTATGGTCCAAGCCAGAACCACGGCTAGGAGCGGTGAATTTGATCACGACGGCAGATTCACAGTATAAGCACCGTACACACGCACCATAGAGGCTCGCTCGAACGATATTAAACTTGGAGGGCATTGCTGGCCTTGTAAAGATGGACGAGATAGAGAGAGTGGAGAGTCGTTTGCGACGGGACGGCTGGCGTGCCGGTAAGGCTTGTTGCTGAGAGGATGGAATGAGACACGATGGATTATATTGGCGGCGGAGGGGCGTGGGGCGTGATGGTTGCATCTTTAAGCAGAATCTATTTCTAGCGAGCACGCGGTAAGGGGGTGTTGCAAGATCTTGAAAGGCGTGGCGAGCAGCGTGTATGAGCATTCAACGACTTGAGGGCGGGAACACGAGTTTCTTAGCCGTGGTCCGCTCAAAAAGAGCGCACGGATCCAAGTCGAAGCTGTGCTTTTCATGCCAGAAAATTTGGGAATGTTTCATCATCGCGAAGGGCGATGTGCGAACGTCAGCATGAACTCCGAAACCTCGAGGCAACGAGCAACACGTGTGTTCATCTAAATAAGGCAACACCGTCTGCAAGCACCTTCCTAGTCCGACTAGCATCCCAGTTTTGAGCCCTTTGTACTCCGAGAACAGCAACGTCGGTGCCACGAGGTTACGCCGCCCAGAGCGGACCCCCCTCTCCGGATGGCGTAGGGTTAGCATGCTAGTCTCGCTTCAAGCCTGTTGTCGGGGATCAAGACGGTAAAAACTTGTTTGCCGAGCGCGATCAACATTGGAGCCCGACCCGCTGGAAGGGTACCCGGCGAGTGTTGATCAAGAAGCAACCTTGACAATGTGACACGCTCTTTTCGGCGGGAGGACCAGACGGAATTGTAAGTGAGCCTGCCAAAGTGGCATCCGCTCGTGACCGGGTAGCTCGGCCCGTAGTAACGGGTGGACGGACACAGGGACTGTTTACCCTGTTTCGGACAACTACATCTGAAGTTGTTTTTACCCTCGTCTGTTGTACAGCTGGGAGGCTCTGTGCGATTGGGCATCAGTTGTCGAAAGGAATATACACCATGACTTGAACAATTTAATCAATGCCTGGCTCCAGCTTGTGAGAGCAGTGGTGTATTTGGACTGTTGAATAGTTCTAGTGTTGCTCCAATAATTCAAACAACTTCCTTATGCTTCAAGCATTGAGGGCCATTGAACATTACAACAGGATCCATATATAAAACATGTAATTAAACTTGTCCTCATGTTGGATGCTTGGGTTTGAACAAGACAGCATGCATCTTTTTAGGCCCACAAAGCAAAATACCATTGATACTCAACATTTACCAAATTAACATAAATTAAGAGCTGACAATTCATAGGAAAACATTAATTTATTGATTCTTCTATGTCAGTAGTGATGGATACCATCATTTTCCACCAGATTCTTTATCAAGTCATGCACTCCAAGCTTTTGTTCAAGCTAACAGTCACAGTCAGTACATTATAATGGATGGTTCTCATGAATGATATAATACCTCAAGCTTCATTTGTAGATCTTCTTGGGCAGCTGAGGAATTAAATATAGTGTCAATCTCCTCTAGTGAGATATTTGCTGTCTCAGGCACAATGTAAATTGACCAAAGAAAGGCTGCAGAACAGGCACAAGCAAAGGTCATAAATGTGGCACTAGACAAGGGTTGAAATAATGGTTATGGAATCATGTAAGATATAAGCAACAAAACATACGCAGGGGAAATCTCCATCATTGAAGGTGTAACAAGACCAATGAAAACTTTTAATATCATGTCAATATCATACTCTCTGGCACAAGAAGTAAAACCCACAGTTGTTGATCCAGTTTGAGGCTGTTGACAAAGAAACACCCTTGCTTCGCATTGACAGTGGAAAGACTTCACTTGGGAGGATCCAACCAATTGGACCAAAGCTCATTCCATATGCTGCAGTGAATGTATAGATACATCTGTTCAATTCATTGAAATACATCAGAGAATTGGTATGTCATCCATGATGAATGTGATTGGACATACATTACTGCCAGCCATGCAGCACCAGGATGCAAAGGCCAATCATCTTCACATCTGAGAATCTGGAATCTTCATCAACAGTGATCCAAAGGGAAAAGGGTATTATAGTACCAATATGGCAATCAAACAATGTGAGATGGTCATAACAGCACTGCCCCCTGAGCAATAACTTGAGGCAATTAGATCTGAAGGACAATACATTCTTACTTTTTAAAAGGGGCTTACGTCCTACAGATGATAAGTCAATATCAACTTGATAACAGTGGTAGCCACCCACCCCATTGGTCAAGGTACATTATCACAGGTATAACAGAAATAGCCTGGACTATTCCAATGCCACCAGCAACAAGGAGAGTGACTCTCTCTCCTGTCAATCCAATGTTTTCCACTAGAGTGGGACCATAGTATAGTAAGGCATTGATACCACTCCACTCTGATACTGTGTAAACATTATGTCAAGGAAATAAATGATGGCCACACACGCTGGAAGAGCATAATCATCACACCAATGAGTGTCCGGGCAAGATACTTTGAGTGGAATAGCTTGCTCCAGCCACTCATGATGCCATCACAATCCTTGGTATCTGTACCTTGTCGGACAAGAGCAGCATTTACTTGCATTTCCAACAATTCAAGCTGAGAACCACCAGTCAATTTAGCTAATTTCAAAAGAACCTGTGTTACCTGGAGGAGAGGGTCGTGAGTAGCTTCTTCTGATGTTCGAAGGCGGAGCTTTGCGAGCGAGTACATTGCATCATCTAACTGTCCGCACAAAACGAGGAAACGTGGAGATGGCGGGAGAAGAAAGCATCCAAGGCAGAGTAATACGCCAGGGAGAAATTGAAGCGCAAGAGGAATTCTCCAAGATGCTGAGCTAGAAACTGTATCCCAGAAAAATTAAATCAGATTAAGCCAAATATTATCCACCGCTCTCACTATTTCGGGTAAGGAATCCAATCCAGAATCCAAAGACGACTCCAAGAACGATGGCGAATTGTTCAATAGCTAAAAGTGATCCCCGGAGCTCAGGGGGGCTAATCTCAGCCATGTAAAGTGGGGATAACATGCTTCTTGGAGTTAATGTTTGTGACTTTGAACAAGCCTCGGGAGTTACCTCAGTGCTCCAACACCAAATCCACCGATAGCTCTTCCGATAACCAAATCATTGAAATTACGAGCGCCGGCTTGCAACCCGGAACCAACGCAAAATATAACTTGGGATATTTGTTGAGTAAGGAGAAAACAAAGAGCCGACACCAAGCTCACCTGAAGCTAAAAATATAGAATGTCGCCTAGAATACGTGTCTGCAAGAATGCCAGACGTTAAGGCACCGAACAGAGCACCGAGCTCCAGAGCCGCAGCTGCACCGAACACAGATTCACAGGATATATGCGCTCTAGAGCAGGCGGGAACGTACTCATCAACCCCTTTTCCCAAGGTCCTACTGGCCACCGAACTAGGAACTCTCTCATGACAAGGACATTGGCAATGACACCCTGGTCATATCCGAAAGACAGCCCGCCGATGGAGGCAAACAGTGCACAAGCAACAGCATAGCGATTGCGTAGAAGACCAGTGACTCCACGCGGTCCATAAGCGTACGAATATGAGTCGCCTTCAGCATGAATGGACAAGGAGCCGCCGTGAGGGGTTTTAAGCACGGCCCCGCGCCGCCGTCCCAGCAAGGACTCGAATGTTGAGGTTTCCTCTCCGTCAACGCGTTCCTCTTCGGCGCTTGACGAGAGAGGTTCGTAGCTCCCAGTCAGCGTCTATTGCAAATTACAGTAAGTAATGGCTTGAGCAGAATACAGATTGAACATTACCATGGGCTTGAATTATCTTCTCGGTGCCAACAGTATCTGCCACTGTGGATCTTAGCTTGAACGTTGAACTGCACCAGGAATCCTCCCGCGCACGAGTGACAAATCCGGCAATACTTGGTGGCAGGTGCACTTCTTGAAGTTATTCATCACTACCTTACATTGGACATTTTGACGTCGAAGACTTGGCGATAATGGTTGGAGCAAACTACATGGGTGGGAAAAGGTCCAGTTCTCCTGCTGAACACTGCTGCCGTCTTACATATGATGAAATGCATTTCTTAGAAACGTCGCACGAGCAAAATCAAAGGACATCGTTGGACGTACACAAAGGCGCCACTTTGGAAAACAGCGTCTTGCCTTTGCTCTGTGTGTGACGCAAGAAAACCGCATTCATACAAGCGCGCCGACGCTTCCATCCTTGCCAGAGATTACGCTCGCGCATGCGCATCGTGATGCTAGGACGGACTTAGGTGCTACTTCTTCAAGAAAAGTCTCCAGCGGTGTCCGATTGTACTCGTCAAGTTCACCGAGCAACACTACACAGCGCAACAAAGCGCCCAAAGTTCTCGGTGCACTTGATACTTCGAATCGTGTGTATGGTTTCTTACTCTTCTTCTATTCATTGATACAGTCGCGGAAAAGAGATGTCCATGCGAGCTGCTATTGACCGCATCCTTCAACAACCGACCCTGGTCGGATTAAATACCCTGAGGCTTAGAGAATTCGTACCTGTCGAACGTATGCAAACTCATGTGGCAGTCAGACGATCAACACAAGCTTGTCCCGCCCCCAAAGTACAAAAGTCGGGAGGTTCATGCTGGCAGTAAAACTTATGCTTTGATTTACAGGAACCGGATACCCAGCATTCAGAGACAGTATCAGGACACGCCTTTGACCCCCCAGTGACATGCCCTAAAATCCCAAGACGCGAACACATGGATCCTCACAAATCTAACGTAAATATGAGATATTGGCTCGCAAAGGGTAGTGTTCTTTCACTACCCGATTCTCCTCCCAGGCGACGGAATGTGACATCCTGGGATAACGTCGACGATTTGAGATATGCAGAAGCGCAATTGCTCACAGGGGTCAACCCGTCCTTTCGTACAGAAGGTAGCGGACTTGATAGGTCCAATATATTCGTGGACTCCGTCTATCCACTCCCTCGATCATCACCCCTTCTTTCCAGTTCGCAGTCATCAGATAATTCAATTCTCGACTTTGACATCTCACCATTGGCTACTATTCAGTTTGGACGACTAGACGACCGGTCTGAAGAGGACGACTGTATGGACACAATAGAGATCCCTCGTCCACTATTTTTTCACTCGTCGCAAAGTTTCTCTATCCGTGAAGGCTCCACTGGTGTGGATGAAGTACAATCGACAATCTCACCATTCAACAACTCGGACAACTCGGATGAAGAGGAACTCGAAGCCGAACGATCACACACAACATACTGCAATAATAACTTCACTTTCCTATCAACCAGAAACAATGACTTCGGACACTCATTCCCGTCTAAGTATGGACACGATACCATTCAGGTCATGACGAGTCAAGAAGTTACTGAAGTTATTGAAGATGACGTACAACGCGGAATTTCGATCGATTTCTTATCTGACCCTCATCCATGGGAAACGATTGGCAGAATCTTGAAGCTCGAGCCTCCTGGATCATCTACAGCACCATCTGTCTCCGTCAGTTTCACAAAGGACAGGGAAGGGGTGGGCTATGTTTCGCTCGAGAGATCGGACGCCTGTAGTGCATGTTCTTCCGAAGTTCCCTTCTTTGAAACGAGGATCGATGGCAAGTCTACGGGCGATATTCACGTTGTATCCAGCGCAGGCCCTCCTTTACTCGAGATCATGAACCAGCAAGCACCAGACGCAGGCGACGGTGTGACAATTGACGCTCCCGAGTCACCTTGTGCCAACAACTCTATTCGGCCGCTATTCGATCCGGGGTCTCCTCCTCCCACTACTCGAAGCGAGGTCGTTCTTTGCACCCACGTTCATACACTGCAAGAAGCTCCTTTTATCCCGGCGGTCTACCACAACCAGGATGAACATACTCCGTCGTCGTTCCCCCTCGTCAGTATCGTCGGAACAACCGCAGCAGAGCCGAGTGTTGATATGATGTTCGTCGGACCGTGTCTGTTTGGCGACTCTGACTTGGATGAAGATGAATAAACGACGTGTTTCCATTATCCTATGTACTGTTACCACCTTTCGTCCCACAATGGATTGTCTTGATTGCGTATTACCAGCAAGGTCTGTGTTTGGGGCATTTGGCTGGGAGGACCCCGTTCACCTGATCGTTGTTCACGTTACCCTGCTCAGTGACTCGGAAGAAACTTTATGTACGTACCCTTGAAGCACGTGTTGTAATTCCGGGATATCGCAATCTCGTATCTGCACACGAGCAGGATGACAAAAGGCTGTTGAGGTTTGTAGAGATCATGACGTAACTTACCCAAGCAAGGTTCCTGCTGACGAAAGTCGGTAGTTCTCAAGTGGGAACACTCACTGGTTCCGACACACTTGACGGAAAATTCGTTCATCGAGTTCGGTGTCTCATTATTTTCCTTGTATTTCACCAACCGTCGATGCGGATAAACATCTTCCTCTCCGATACACTTTCCTGCAGGGTTTGTAACATGTATTGAATAACTCGTAGATATGTATATAAAATTGGTTGAGTCTGGCAATTATTATCGACAATTGTTCAATCAACTCGAGCTCTTCCTAACGTGATTCAGAAGCTTCACCAAATAGCCGCAGCCTTGCTTCTGCCAGATTCGTCCACATGGACGCACGAGTTTCAGCTATATTTCTCATATTCAGGATGATATCTGAAGAGACTTCTGCCATCTTTGATCACTGCTCCAACGAGTTAACTCCATTCACCGAGACGATGGCAACAACCCAAAGATGTGGATCTCTCTGATTGCCTTCCACCTATAGGCTGAGTGATAGGCTCCGCTCCTCTGAGACGAACGTGCGTTGGACGACTTGGGTCTAGTACAGCCTGAGTCCTGCCGATCCATCTTGTCATTCGCTTACACAAGCATCATACCTTCCTGGGACTTCCAGCATGCTACACCTATTTAAACGAACCACTCAGCGCCTCCTGATGATCCTGACTACTCGTAACTGAGATAAAGCTGATGCGCGGCTTACTATCTTGGGTTCATCGGCCTCTGCCCTCTCACAAGCAATGTTGAAGACACCGGTGCTGCTTCCCGCTATGCACCCACCGGGTTTTCCAGCATAGCAGATGTGGATCGCCCACTTCGGGGCCGATTTTTGCATGTTACCGATCTGCATCTTGATCCCTATTACTTGGTTCAACTCCGTCGGCGTACTGTTACCGCGTGAAGTCAAAGAAGAAAGAGCGTGCCGGGCATTATGGAACACCCTTCGGGTAAGTCCACGCCATTAGTCAGTCACATCAGCGCAGCAGCATCACTGATTGATTTTGGCGTCTTTCGCACAGCAAGTGTGATGCCCCGTCAAAATTTACCATGAATTACCTGAACGATCATTGGCGCAACGATATGTAAAATATGAGCGAGCACTATTCCCGTTTCACACTGCGGGATCTCACTGCAAACAGGGACTGGCGATAGCGCAAAGGTACTTGGGTGCACCGCGGATCGTCAATTGTCGGATTGACGGTCCCTTTCAGGCACGAAGATGTCAAACTTCCACATACTCCTGGCGAAATTTACGACTCGAATCGGGTTGTTGCTGAAATAAATACAAGAACTATTTTTGAGTCAAGGCATTCCCGTTGCCCTATTCTGGGTAAGTATACTAGCTAACATCAGAAGACTTGATGGGTTTAATCTGGTTCAAAGAAATAGTGATATCTGAGATTTGAACGCCGATTGCTAAACTCGACCGAGACCATTGAGACGTCCTTCTGTTTGCAGCTCATGTAAGTCGGCAAAGTTATGTTCGCCGATGCCCTGCTTTAACCCATGCATCTCCATAGAGTATTTTCTGGCCAGGTACGGGATCATGGTTTGCGCAGAGCATCCTCAAGCCTGACGGCGACTTCACGAGGCCCTAATGATATCACCCACACCTTTTCCTTGTATGTAGCTTTGGAACTGTAACTAAAAAAAAATCTCTAAGGACAGTTACGGGATATGATACCCCAAGTGTCAATGGCGTCGTTCCTCCAAGGGAAGCAATTCGCCACCGATGTTATTCCTGGCGCGGTCGCCGTCATTAGTTTGAATACCGTGTACTTTTATGATTCGGACACAGGTAAGTACTATCAGAGAAAGGGGTTTCATCTCTGATATGCCGCCATCCGGCTGTCATAGGGTGTCCTTTTAACGACCCCCATGACCCAGGGAATATGCAATGACTGGCTAAGCGAGCAGTTGGAAACATTTCGTTCCCGCCATGTCCAAGTAAGCTCGACATTTAGCCAAAAGAAGAGACTCAATGTTTGGTCACAGGTTTGGACGATAGGTATGGGGGTGACCGCTCCTAACTTGGGTTTTTGGAAGAGTCATTATGGCGGAATCAGGACACATACTCCCCCTCGAGCGACACCCACTACACGGAATGCGTAAGTGTTTGAATAGCGCCGAATTCGCTGCATTCAGAGGAAATCGCAGCAGTATTATCGATATGCCGAACTGAGTTTGCACCTCCAAGATAGCATATGTGGAGTGAGTGTGCATCGCTTTTCCGTATGGGCTGGTAAGATTACAGCGGGAAATTCAGCACCGAAACATAAATCATGTGAGAAATATTCCGATTGATGTCGGCGGAGACTGATACAAGAAATGTGACAGTTCTGTCTTAAAGCAGGTGTCCTTTTGGATGGATTGGGAGCGGAGAGCCAACGCTACCCGACATGGAAAGCATTGTTTGAAACGTTGATCGGAGGGTTTTCTGATCTGCCTTTATGACCACTGTGTGGGTATCCGTTCGTAGTGCCCAACCCATATGTTCCATCGTTCTAGGTCTTTTTCGTACGGCACAACGGGGGGTGGACCACGCCTCGGAAGCCACGAGACCCGGAGCGGTGTCATCGGGAGAAGTGCGTGCCGTGGAGTCGGGCGGTGGCATTCCGACCCGGGACCGCCGCCGAGGAAGAACGGACTATGGCCGCTGGGTATGCGCAAGTGGGTCTTATCGCGCCTGTGTATTGGAGGCACGATTGAAAGGATGCACACGCCGAAGCCAGAGCGATCCAGAGCTGACGTTTCCCTTGACGGAAGTGGCGGTGCCGAGGCATAGGACGACACAGCATCGAGACCAGACGGTTGGGTCGTGGCCGCGCTTGCGACTGGGCCGGGAGGTGTTCCGGGGGCATGGAGAGATAGGACGTGTGGGAAGGGGGATAAAGGGCAGGTACACAAACACCCAAAAAAAAAAAAAAAAAAAATTGATATGTGCGAGAAATATTGGGGTTGCCTTGACCACCGACCGTGCTCTCCGCCTGCGATCTCGTCACAGTTGCTACTCGCTGTCTCCATCCTCCCCACGCGCTCTTGTCCTCGTCTTCTCCCTTCGCCTTGGTCTACGGCGTAGCCCTTTCTCCCCCTCCCTGCATCGTCCCATCGGTTCCCTTTTCTTCTCCCCGCCCGGCTGGTCCGCTTATAGCTGCGTCGGCCCCGTCCCCAGCTCAACACCCTCTTTCTTCCCTTCATATGGCTGCCGTAAATCTTCAGACAATCTCTTCAAACGTCCCCTTTGATTTCTTACCACTCAGCCACCCTCATTCCCGTTCAACCTCGATCTCCTCCTCCTCTACTCATTCGCCCAGCTCCCGCCCTCACTCTTCCCAGGACGTCCCTCGCATGCCAGCCGGCATCCCCCTTCCCCCAGACGACCCGTATCGTCTCTCCTCCGCCTACCTCCCCAGCGATCCTGTACGCCACTCTTCCGTGTACTCGCTTCCTTCTGCGGACATGTCTCCTTGTCAATCCCCTCCCAACAGTAATATGACTAATCCCGCGCTCAAGGGCCATATTCGCCAGACTCATCTCAGGGCCCGTGCTGCGGCTTCTCCCTACCCCCGCGATACAGAGAGCGTCCACTCCTCCTCCAGCGAAACGGACGATCTCACCATGTATCTGGGAACAACCCCCGACTATTCTACCATGTATGGGCCCGCTCACCCGATGCCCACTAATCATCAGGAACCTAGACAGTCTCCAGGCATTTTCGGCAGAGTCTCTATCAGCCCCGATCATGCCCTCCAGAAATTAGCGGCCAATGTACGGGTCGCGACCACAACCAGTGCTTCTGACCGAGCCAAGCAGATTTTCGTCCAGGCTTGGTCTGTTCCTATCCCCTCCTTCCTGTGTTCCCGTTCTCACACACTTTCGCTGTTCAGGCTAACCGCCAACTATGCTCCTTACCCCGATGGGAATGTACCGCGCCAAGGTCTATATTTTTCTTACCGCAGGGTTTGCGACCAGTATCAGATCCCGCATATTAATACCGCGACCCTCGGCAAGGCCATCAGACTCTGTTTCCCCACCATCAAGACAAGGCGTCTGGGTGTTCGCGGTAATAGCAAATATCATTGTCCGTGTCTTACATCCCTTCCATCAGATGATGATCGGAAAATTTATTAATTGTCTTTTCCTGGCAGATTGTGGCATTCGTCCCGCGACTTCGGCGGAAGCCGAATTCTTGCAAGATTACATCCGCAAGTCAAACAATAACGCAGGTCAGTCATCCATCAACGCTGCTCGTGCTGCGCAGGAGGCAGGAGAAAACATAAACAAAGGCGAGGAGCGGTCGGACGAGGACGAGGACGAAGACTCCGAAGGGTCCAGCGCTTCCAAGCGGAACTCCCTTGTTCTTTCAGGAGATCTCAATGGCAATGTCACGTTTGAAGATGTAAGCGATAAGACACCGACCGCAGGCAGCCTATTGCAAGCCCAAGTCGTGGCCAGGAGTAACTCCTATCCTAGTCATACACCCATTCGTCGACATGCCAGCCAACCGGAAGCTAGCATTGCACAGCAGCCCACGTTAACCCTCGGGCCCAATTCAGATGGTCAATACGTCCAGCCACAGCAACACCTCTCAGTTCGCCATATGCCCAATTTCCCTTCCATCGAGGAAGCCATCGGAGCTAGTTCCGCATCCGCCCAGTGTATTGCTGGGAGAGAAGTATGGGGTTGGTTCCAAGACCACTTGGATGCGGTCCTGGAGAGTGCTCGAGCTTTCCGATTTGATCAGTTCGAGATGCATCTGAGAGGATTCTGGTCGACTTTGACAGGCACTCATCGCGAGGTTGTTCATGCACCCGCGATTGCGGGACTGATGGCCAAGGCCGATGCGATTGTGTATGATGTAAGTCTGTCGCATGCCGCTTCCGTGCTGTTACTCAATTGTGAACAGGAAATACTCGAGTTTCTCAGGTCCCAGATGCTCTCTCCTCTCTCCACGACTTCTTTAAATAGCTTGCGCCAACTTGCCAGTCAGATGGAGAAAATTCTCCTTCTTGCCCTCGAAGGATACGGGACCACGTTCGTCGAACCCAAGGTTGAGTTGGGAGCACGTTTTGGGCATCTAGTCTGTACGTGCACACTCGCGCGGATGGTGAGACATTGTTCAGTTGACGTATCTCCGATATAGTACGATTCGTGGACATTTACCAAGTCACTCAAGCGTTGAACACGGTTCTCACTAACCAAAAGCAGCTCACCGAGATGCGTCGATCTTGGCAGAAGGTAGATTTTGAGTCCGTTCGCAACCAATCAGCCTTGGTTTGCAACTGCCGGCACGAAGATCTCGTCCAGCTTCTCGAGGTGGAATTCGTTGCCATGATGGATAGTCTTGCGAAGAGCAATGAGCCTGTCAGAGAAGTGATGGCATGGGCTGATAAATGCACAGAGAGACTCGTGGAGCAGCGCATTGGAACTAGCGATGACAGAGGAACAATGAGTCCTCGTAGCGTACTCATTCGCTGGGGATATGTGACGAGCCAAGTCATGAGGGATCTTGTAAGCTTTTGTGACTAAATTGCTTGTATGGTACTAACGTTTTTCGCCAGACCATCAGGAGTGACCCTGCCTTTGGCGCTTTTCAGATAATGAAGTTGTTCCTTGAGTGGGTGTTGCTTCACCCCCCTCCCATTGTAGTATTACTCACGATTGGATAGTGACTGGATTGCGGTAAACGTCCTGCGGAATGTTGCTTTGTCCACCAATTCCGTGGCTGCCTCTGTCGAGCCAGTAATGCAGCAACAATTCTTTTCCCTTTCACCTATGGCTGGACAAGAGAGCTTCACTCCCTCTGAGGCTCGCCCACAACACGCTATGAGCCACACTCCGACAACCTCCAGCATGTTGGCCGCATTGCAACAGGATCCATTCCCTACGTGCGCGCTGGACGCCTCAGCTTCTGGTTTTAATTCTGATGCATACGGGGGACTTAACTATATGGATACTTCAGTTACCCCTGAGGATTCGATACCTTCGGTCCATCAAGCTGGCCTTGCGTTTTCCGAGTACGCGACGACGAATACATTTGATGTCGCAACATTTTCGACTCAAGATCTGAGTTTGCCTGCTAATGCTAGCGAGCCAGAGCAGGAAACCGAAACAATCAAATCAGAGGCTGCATCCTGAAAGATCAGCATCACAACCATATATTTCGTCGTTCGCTCGGTTGTGCGGAAAACTTAATATAGTCTGCAGGTATATATAACCACGTTTCTCGACCTATCATTTATTCCTACTTTGCTCCGTATTTGTATTGCCGTTAGCTTTTCAAAAAGTTGTGCTCACTATTGTATAGGCCTTGACCTGAGTAATACTAGCATTTGTTTGCTTGCGATCGGACGAGCAGTACCCCCGGTATAAGTAGGACTGAGATTTAATAATGTACGGCTGGTGCTATACGGCCACTACCACTCGTCAACATCCACGTTGCCAGCCACCTCCTCAATTAGTTTGTTCTCCACTGGGGTATATGCGGACTCCAGAGGTGTATCTGCACCACCGTTCAAGTCGGCCGACGATTGGGGACCCTCAACCTGGGATTCTGGCTTGACGGCACCCGTGAGGCGTTGTATTTGCGCCTCTACTTTGGCGATGTTTTCGGCCGTTACCCGCGCCTGATTAGCCTCGTACCAGGCTTTCTTCGTTTTCAGGTCCTCGACAACACGCGGGATATCGCTTGCGGCAGTAGGGAGAGGAATCGCGAGCTTGGAAAGTGCGGTAATAGTGCCGAAGGGAAGGTTTTTGAGGGTATCCGTGTCATGCGTCGTCTTGGGTACTTTGTCCTTCTTTCCCCGTTTTCCCTTTCCTACAAAGTATGTCTCTTCATCCTCCCCCTTCTTCTTGCGTGCCACAAGACCGTCACTGGAACTTTCTACCTGCCTTAGCTCGAGCTTGGGTACGCCAGCCACGTCACCTTTCACAGGTAACGATAAAGAGGATAACACGACGGTGTCAGAACTCTTGCCTGAAAAAGCGTCGATTAGCGTTTGGCAATCGTCGATCTCTGCTTGATATGCTGGCAGGGATGCTTCCTCTCGTAACCGTTGCGCATGTTCCAACTTCTTCTGAGCTTCTTCAGCAGCACGCTGCGCACGAGCCCTCTCGGCACGACGAGCACGGTCTTCATTGACTTTTGCCCAGTAGCGGTCAGTTGCATCCCGGAACTGCTGCACGGAGGCTCTCTTCTCGCTGAAGAGGGTGGATATTTGAGCCTGCAGATTGTCCCGCTCTTCGAAAAGCTTGGTGCGCCCAGCATATGCATCGTCTGACTCCTTCTTGAGCTCGTCTAGTTCTGCCTTGATCTTGTCGTAACGATCGGAGATGGCTTTAGACTCTGGATCATCCAGTTGCTGGCGAAGCTCATCGGCAGCACTTCGGTCAGCATCGATTGAATCCAGAGCGGCCTGGAAACCTTCTACGGTTTTTCGGGTCCGTTTGGCCTGTGAGATTTCTTGAAGAGCACGCTTCTCGTCAGCAAGCTTCATACTCCCGGATTCTACCTGCTTTTCCAGGTTTCTGGCCGAGAATATCAGTGATGTCGGTTGAATAGTGGACGCGGGAAAGGCGTACTTGATGTGAGTATCGACCTCAGCAACAGTTCGGAAAGGTGTCTTTCCCCGCGCAGCTTGCAAATCTTTCGTCTTTGAGGCATTTGATCGCGTTAATCCGAGACTCTCGGAAGTGACGCATTGGAACGCACCTTTTTTTGTATGCCATCTTGCAAAGGCTTGAGTTGGTCGAGGACCCTGCCTCTAGAAGCCTTGTAAGAAGACTGTTGCTCACGTATGCCGTCAAGTTCTGCACGGAGCGCGCTCCGTCTGTCGTTTCCCGAAGGCTTGTTGGCTGACGCTATTTTCTCTCGGACGGCGTCCTGTGAAAATACGATCGGCCACTGCACCGATGACAACAGGGATGCAACGCACAAGTTTGGCTTGCAAGGCATCGATCTCGGACTTGAGTCTCTCCTGCTCCGCGTCATGAGCATTTTTGTCAGGTTTGCCAGAGCCGTTTGTGACCGGACGATCGGTCTCTAATGGCTTTGAGACCGGCGACGGGGGGGCAGCGCTTGCTGGAGTTCCTTTTGAAGGCTTTCCTGAGCCATTGGCAGAGGCAGACTTGGCTTTCGACGCGGGCATGGCAGAGTGAGTGACGAAAAGAGATGTGTGAACGTGTGAATCCCGGACTACAGTATCTTAAGTATGGTCGCTACTCTACGCGGTCTGCGTTGGACAGGGAATCAGAACACGACCTTGGCATCAAGCTTTTCTACGTCCCGACGACATTCCTCGTATAATTCCCGGTAATCGACCTCGCTGCCGTCCTCACCGTCTTTCTTCTGTACCTTGCGCTTCAGATTCGGACATACCATTACACAACTCGTCGGTCGTTTTGTAGAGCTGGCGTGCCCGAGCTCTTCTTTGGACGCCACGAACACATAGGGTATCTGTGCCTCCTCAGAGAGTACAGGGAGATGGGATATGATGTCGATAGGATTGATGTCGGCAGCGAGGACAAGCAACCTGGCAATGAAATGGCACGGGCGTCGCATCGACACGGAATGGACGACTTGCCCTTGCTCTCCTTTGCGAATGCCCTTCACGACTTCCTTGACACCGCGTTTGACCTGCCTGGCTTTGGAGGCTGACCCATACAATGATCACGATGCGTGAGTATGGATTCGGCGGGTCAAGACCTCACCTTTCCTGATCGTCTTGTGCAGCTTTTTCACTAGCTTTTTCTGCGCAAGCGGATGCGCAATAGGAGAAAGGTCCTCGAGGGGAATAATGATTTCTTCCCTGTCTTTTTTTGATTTCTTCCTAGGCTGGACCCGGGTGAGGCTGCCGACGCACGCGTCGATAGTTGGGAAACGCACTGGTGCATCTTCGATTTCTACATCCTCTGTCGGTGGTGCATTCGCTGCCTCTTCTGCCTTTCTCTTTTTCTCTTTTTTCTCGCTCTTGTCCTTGCCCATACTGCACAGATCAGAACGACCAATATTGCACCGAGCTGAGAAGAACAAGTTGTGATGTGACACATCTGTGACTAATTTCCTCGAGGTACATCATCGCCCGACCGAAGCATGTTTAGCCATACCCAACTGATCCCCCGCAGCTCTGCGTCATACCACCAGTTCAATGCCATAGTGACATTACCCGACTGTCTGACAAAGTGCCACCAGCCAACAGGGAGGTACAGTGTGTCTCCCGCGGCCAGCGTAATGTGTATCGGGTGGGCTTCGGGTGGCAATACGTCTGAGAGGTCTGGGTCTGAGATAGAAGACCATCGCACACATGAACCTTCGTGAGATGGAACGAGGTAGAGTTCTCCAGTCGCATCAGCACGGCTATATACAGCATGCGGGTATAACCTCTCTACTTCCATGAGCAACGTGACAAGGTTGGGGGTATACGTAGCACAAACCTTCCAAACACCATCCTTCGCTTGGTGGTAGCAATGTGAAATGCTTGGTGCCACGGACGACAGTGTATATATTCTCATAAGGGTCTGCGCACTTCCGATCAGACCCTGAAAGGTACGAGATTGCCGGGTGTCGTACCGCTGTGTATGCTTGTAACGCTGTCGCTGCCTCCGACCCACAAATTTACGGCGTCAGGAGTCCGGTCTAGTCAATCTATCAGGACATTTGTAAACATCGTCATGAACTGGTGACGAACCGAGTGCACCATGAACAAAGTTGACTTCGGGAGGGACATCTACTCGTAGGGCCTCGAACTCCGAGGCACCCTCTCCGTTGGAAAAGAAATCTTTTGAATACAAATTTCCGTTTTGCGATTGTAGATAGTGAACATGTTTCTCATCTGAACCGCGGTATGGTCTGCATGTGCCAGCCAGTACGAAAATGAATACAAGTCACCTGAACGCAACTTCTTCAGAAGATCATGGATGGTCATGGAGTCCACGAAGGGTTCGACAAAGTATAGTTTTCCGTCCGGTGCACGGGTGACTGCATCTGCTCGACTTGCCGTCGTTCAACCACGCTTCTGAAAAGCAGTCGTGAATGATCAGGTCATACCCATTGGGAGTCACCGCAACAGAGACAGACTGGTCTCCCATCCTTTGAATGAGATAGTCGTCTGTCCACTTTGTCAAAGCCGGGAAGTCTACCCCTAGGAGTAACACGTCAGGCTCGCTGTAATGACGCAAAGTAATCAATACCCTTGATGACCACTGGTCTCGATAAATGAACAAGTCTAGCAAACTCCAGGGGCGATGGTGGGTGATCGAGGACGCGGTACGACGAACCGTTCATTTCTGACCTCTACGAGTGGGTTCAACCACCCCGCTAGATTGAGAGGGGGGCTCACCGAAATACTCTCTGGATATCCATCCCAATAACTCCTTACCAATAGGAGGACGCTGTTCAGCGTCCTGATCGTTTGACATCAAGGCCTACCAGTCACGACGCATGTGACACGTCACGCGACGCGCTCCTGAGAGCCGGGCCACTCCGGCGCGTGCCAATACCCAACCGCGACCGGGACGACGCTGGCCACCATCCACCATCATTATGCCAGAAAAGCGGAGAACAAGAACCGCATGTAGTCAAGTTAAAGCCCAACGGGTAACATTTTGTATGTTTTTGTATCAATGCAACTCACTTTGGTTCAGGGAATAATCCAAACGACTCTGAAGGATCTCTTTCAGAGGACAAACTCCGATACCGGTTCTAATGAGAAAACACAAGACCCACACTTCGAGCACACAGGCCCGGTAGCACGTCCTCTCCAAGCTGCGGATCCACAAGCACCCGCACAAGCATCCATGTCCGAACCATGTACGTGAGTCCATTGTAGCTCGCGTCAGCGTTAAACAATATTGCAATACACAGGTCAGCTATTTCCCATTCTCACAAAGGTCTCTTCCGTGCGAGAGGGGAATGATACCGACATTATAGATATCACTGACACCTCCGACGTAGAGCTGTCGACAGAACGGCATTTATCGTCTACCCACCTGCTAACTCCTCGTTCAGAATTCAGTCAGGCGACTTCACATTCCCTCCCCCCCTCCCCCGTAGCTCGCGACGTTCACTGCTATGAGAGTGACACGAGCCTGCCGCATGTCGGTACATGTGAGCAAACACATCCGCACAATGCAAACGGGATAAAGGAGTCGAACAAACGGACTTTGGGATTAGGAGATGTCGTGCCTCTCCCTAGCTCATGTTCGCAGCATGTTCGAGGAGTGCAACATTCCTATACTTCTGGTCAAGCACCCTTCAAGCGTAGCGTATTATCGAGCTTCCGTCCACCAGATGAAGGAACTCTAGACTTTCTCATAAATTGGCGACAGCTCGATGATACTCCATCGACCCCTTTGACCCGTATCTGTCAGTCTTTGACACTCCAGCAATGCGGAGAATATCTTCAATCCCTCAGTCGTAATTACACCGAATCTCATCCCGCTTTCGCACAAATATCTATTCATCAAGAAGGAATACCTTTGCGCCACGCCGAGATGTGGACTCGTCGTTTTCGGCCCAGACGTGCGAATGAGGTGCTGGGGAATGAGCGACATGCACGCTATCTACGTGATTGGCTTAGTGCACTAGAGCTACGTTTACAAGATCGCCAACCAGAGGAGCAAGCGTCGCAGCGTGCCACAACCGGGGAAAATAAAGAAAAAAGTATTTTGAAGCGGGTACCACGAGGGATAAAACGACCCCGCGTTATTCGGGCTGTAACCAGAAACCGGGGTAACAAAAAGAGAAGAGTGGATTCAGATGATGACCTGGACGACTTTGTGGTCTTTAGCGATGCGGACGAACAGCAAACTGATGATCCTCCCGAAGATTCAGAGGATGAGCTCGCATTCTGTCAACGCACTTTTTCTCGGCTCCGCGGACGGGGTACGGCTGACACCGACGAAGCGCACCCTGTTGCATCAAACGTCCGTGCTACAGAAACGAACCACGCGGCGTCACAATCAGAGGAACGTGCTCAAACCAACTTTGCTGACAATCTGACGAATACCCTCCTTATAACCGGTCCCCCTGGCTGTGGCAAGACTGCTGCGGTTTATGCCTGTGCAGAAGAGTTGGGATGGGAAATTTTCGAGGTGTATCCTGGTATTGGTCGGCGCAACGGTGCAAGCTTGGATCACCTTGTCGGAGATGTAGGTAAGAATCATATCGTCCAGACGGTTCATAGGCGCGTGCCAATGAAACCGGCGAAAATGGGAGCCAAGAAACTCATGGGACTCGATGGCTATTTGGCCAAGAGCAAGACGGGACAGTTTACTGGGATTACCAAATCACAGGAAGCAGGAACTGAAGGCCGGCCCATCAACGTGGAGGACGGTAGTGCGACGCATGAGGTGCCAGCACTGCCACTGGACCAGCCGATGGCCTCTACAGACGAGGTGGACATCTCCGGGATGTGCGACGGTGGATCTGAAGGATCGAGATCGAACGTTCGGCAGTCACTTGTGCTCCTGGAGGAAGTGGACATTTTATTCAAAGAAGATGCAGGGTTTTGGCCCGCAGTCGTTGATTTTATTCGAAGCTGCCAGAGGCCAGTTGTGATGACATGCAACGGTGAGCCCATCGGTGTCTCGGGCTGGCTGGGGAAGCAGGCGTTGACGAGGGTTGTACAGATGCGGGTCTAGTGCCTGTTGGAGAACTGCCACTGCAGAACGTCCTCGTTTTTGAGCCCTGTCCGTCGCCCGTGGCGGCCAGCTTTCTCCAATGCCTGTCGCTGACCGAGGGCTGGCTTGTTCCGCACGAAGACCTGGTGGTTCTATATGAAACCACGCATTCCATAGATGGATTAGACACACCGGATGCGCCTCATTACCCGAGAACCGGGCCACTACCGTTGCCAGATCTACGACGGTCGATCACGCAATTGCAAATATTGTGCGCGGGGGCGAGGCAGGGATCAACATCAGAGAAGCACCAAGGAGACGAGGCTGGAGGACACGTTCGGCGATCGGCTCGGACAATTTCCGCTGGATGCAGGGCTGCTACGCCGATGGGGAGCACGATGGAAAGGGAGTGGTGGCGGCAAATGAAGAGTCACAGCGAGCTGATGTCGCATGTGGACGCCCAGCTGTGCCGGTCGTCCATGGCCACGCGGGAGGTGAATTTATCGGGGATGTGCGAGTGTGGCCACGCTGACCGGGGTGTTGCAGGCGCTGAGCATGGAGGGAGGGGGGGACGACGGGACGGGGCATGTGGTGCTGTCGACGGGGGGACAGGGGCTGGTGTATTGCCGGCGTGATGAGCTCATTGCAGACGAAGCCGTCCGGCATTCACGTGGCCTACACGAGGGGTGTGGCACGGGTCCGATGGGGGCGTCGATCAGCCCGCGAACGAGCCACGGCTTCCGTGCTCGCGTGGAGTATCAG
>JBBPNQ010000259.1:0-22929 GCA_038090975.1 Boletellus pseudochrysenteroides
CGAGGCCGATGTCGCCCGAGGCGGCGGCGGAGTGGAGGCCGAGGCGGGGGTCTGTGGGGGGGGGGCGTGAGTGAGACGCGGCACGGCAGGGCGGGAGAGCGACGGACAGTCGGTGGTCACGTTGTACTTGAGCTGAACGCGGGCCTGGCTGCGAGCCGAGTGGGGCATTCGGTCGTCGTCGCACAAAACAAACAGGCCTGTTCCATATGCTGACTAAGCGTCTACATCTATCGCCCCGCCTCATACCCGCCACCGTACCCGTACCGCCGCGGGGGCGTCGACAGCGTGTCCCCGTCGCTCGACGTCTCGTCCGTCTCCTCCCCACCCCGACCCAACGGCGGCGGGATCACCACACCCGTCCCAGAGGGAAGCCTACTGTGGTACGACCCCACCGTCGACGGCGGAAGCGGCACCCCCGCCCCCGTGTAGCTCGTCTCCCCCATTGGCGTCGGCGGCCCCGCCGGCACGAACCCTGGCGGAAGCCCGCCGTCAGGCAATTCCATCACTATCGTGCCATCCGTCGTGTCCCCAGCCCCTCCCTGTCCAGGGAGTGGAACCGGCCGGTCCGCGTCTGCCGGACTCAATAGGTGTGCCCGCGTACCTGACGACGTCGCCGCAGAGTTGTTCGACGCCGGTCGCGACTAATCGCCCCACATCAGCCCCACCCCCGCGTTCATGCGCGATCCACTCACCGGAGGCTGTATCGTAATATTCACCGTGCCGAAGGACGACGTGCTCCCTGGCCGCTGATCAACAGAAAGGGACTGCCGAGTCGATCGAGTCTTCAAACTCCCCCCCTCGGCAGCCCTCAGCGGCGCAGGCATAGACACGTGCACGAAGCCTGCCTGCAACGCGTCTTCTTCAGCATGTTTCCATCATGCATCCATCATGCCCCTTACCTCGTCCACGCGGTCCTCCCCCGGCTTCACACTGTGCCCAGTGCTCATACTCGTCTCCTGCAAGCTTGCCACCTCGGGAATGACACTCAGCCCGCTCGCACGATAGCCCATGTTGGCGACGTGTTCCGGCGCATTCAAAAGGTCAAGCTCAGACGTCCGTGTAGAAGAACTCACGCTCTCCCTTGAAGACCTTCGTCGTGCCTTGCGATGCTGCCGCTCACCCGCAAGGTCATACACCGGATTCCCAGGGGTACGTGGTTCGGGAATCATCAAGACAGGAACGTCCCCAGGTACAGGCACAGCGGGAATGCGAGGTGAACTCGAGCTCACCCCCGACGGTGACTCGCCAGCCGGCGTTGGAGGTGGTCGTACGAGTTCATGCGGAGGTGGCAGTCGAATCACCATGGAAGCATCTGCCTCTGGAATGAAGCCGTCGGGTGGTATTTCTGCATGGGCTTGCGCAGGGGAATACATCGTCGTTCGTGCAGACGCCGTCCGCGCCCCACCCGTCCGAGAGTACCGCGGCACATCTTGCTCACTCGAGGACGAGGAGGAAGAGGGTGCAGAGCCACCAGAGGGAGGGAACCGGGTTGTTGTCGCAGTGTACGGAGCTTCGCTATCGGAAGGGAGGTCTGGTTCTCCTTGCGACCTGCGGAGCTCTGATTCAGTCGGAGGCGAAAAGTACCTCTCCATCACCCTGTCAGCGGTTGAGCGTCCGTTGATATAGCCTTGGTTGCGACCCCGCAAATAACCAATGTCTTTTCCCATGTCGATGCCCTCCTGGAGCCCCTGCTTTCGTCCCTCTTCGCGAGCAATCTCAATCATCTTTTCCTCTTGCATCTTCCTCAATTTCCTTCGCAACTGGATCGCTTCTTCTTCGGCTTCTCTCCTGCGCGCCTCGACATCTCTGAGGACGTTCTGCGCCTTGAAAATTTCTTTCTGCGCCTCCTCGAGTGCACTCTTGTAGAGCTTCAACTCTTCCTTCTGCTTGGCTACGTCTGCCTGAGCAGCCAGACGCGCATCGTTGGCATCCTTGAACCGTAGGACAGCTTCCCTGATTTTGCGCTCCGCGGTGTCCGCGCGGTCCTGCTCAAGGGCAAGCTGTGATGACGTGAGCGTGAGCTCTTGCTGAAGGTCGCGGGTCGTCTCTTGTTCGTGTGCAAGCATCCGCAGGAGCTCTTTTGGAGTGGGGGCGACCCGGGGGCGTTCCTTGGATGATCGTGAGGAAGGGGTCCTGGACGACGATGCGGAACGCTTGCTGGACAGGTGGGGGGAAGGCGGTAACGACTTTCCATAGTCGAGGTAGTCGTAATCAGGAGAGGCTTTGTGAAGCGGAGGAGGGCTCCAAGTCTTTGAATCGCTCATGGCCGCCAGCGGAGAAGGCGAATCCGAGAGAGGGAAGAGATGAAAGGAATTTCAAGGCGACTCAGCCGACGGCCAGTCTTATTATCCAAACGTCCCATTCATGCGCATGTTTGTGTTACGAGCACGTACAAACACGACCTCTTATGCAATAAGGACCCCAAATCATGTCCAATTTGGATCGTCTGAACAGAGTTTGCGGGGTCCCGAACAAGGAATGCCTCATCATTTCGAGAACCGGAAAAAGTGCGCTCTAGATCGTGTGCTGCTCTTCATACATACTGATCACCGCGTGTCTAATCGTGGGACATGGGCCAATGATCCCACCTTGGAGCTGGACACACAGGACCCAAGATCAACCCTCACTGAGAAGCAACCACGGGTACGTCGTTTTCCAGTCGTCACGAACAAGTCTTGCCAATTATAGGATCGGTAGAAACATAGGTACAAGTCACTATGCCTTCACAGAACGGCATGTAGGGTTCGTGTGTTCCTCTGGTCACAGCAGTGGTGTTGGCAGGCGCAATCGAACTGTCTACCTCGGAAATAAAACGCCCAGCGTCCCAACCCCAAGATTTCCTTGTACATGGCCGCACCCGAGGTAACGGTAATCCGAGGACAGACATCCGATCCTGTTTGATAAGGATCTTACACACTCGGCTCGCTGACGGGTGGGTTCTTCGAGCCGAACATGTGGACATCAAGCATCATATCATGAAAGTAACAAAACCCTTTATGAAACGCATTCCGAGGGCATGCCGCATCTGATTCTTGTGACAGGATACGGGGGTCGTCCTGCTTTGCCAGTGCCCCGCCTCTCTGATGTTATCATTGAACCCCTGATTTCCCTTGCCTGTGAACAGAAAATTTTCAAGGAAGTGGTCATTCATTCGGTAAACTCGACGATTAGCAGCGGACTATGTCGGCAAGAAGGCGGTCGTAACTGGAGCACGTAATTCAGGTTCGTGCGAGTCCGTGCCTCATGGATGCTTGTTTGCAGGCCATGACATATCTATATCTCAGGATTTCCTTGATCACGGAACCGATATTCCCATGTGTGCAAATTGAGATTACTGTTTGTCTCGCATTGTGAAAAAATGCAGCGACAGGGCCATCAGCAATCCTCTTTGTAGTCTTTGATCTGTCTCATAAAGGCATGAATTTCGTTTTCAGAGGATTCCAAAGAGGGTTTCCCAACAGACCTTGTGGATATAAACAATCAACTTGTGGCATTTCTCGTCACATCTATTGGTGGTCTCGCAAATCCTGGGCTCAAGACCAATCGTGGGTTGTACCGTGCAGGCATTGTGCAGCTTACACCTGAGTAGGAAGGAGTCTTGTTACATGGGTTCGGCAAGCCCTTGATGAATTCTGCAGATACGCGAACCAGAAAATACATTATCAACGGAGACGTCAAACCCAAGCGGTATAGTTTCCTCAAATATTTCATAGAGAATGGTCTGAAGCTTTGGGACGGGGTTGAAGTTGATGCTGTAGTTTTCGCTACAGGCCCGTGGTACGTGTCCGAGTCTGGTTTCCCTTCATTGCATAACGGTTCTGCAGATGTAGTGATCGCAATGTCATGAGAGATATACATGTATGCGCGCCAGAAGTTACTTCAAAGGTAAACGAGGTTTCGGGAGTGGATGAGGGTGGTCGAGTGATGGCATGGCGAGATCCTGGGCACGAGGGGTTCTGGTTTGGCACACTATTCCTATCATGTACTGATGGGTTGGTAGGAAACCTATCTATATTGAGATTCTGCGCATCGTGCAATATGCGAGTGATCGTTCCGACACTGGCACTGTCCTGTGCGCTCCGCGTTGGTCGCCAATGCCAGAAATCAAGGGTACCGAAGAGTGAGTCTTGAAGAGATCAGGACGAAATTCGGTTGGACTCTAGGTGGTTCTATGTTACTCCAGTCAATTTCACGGCCAGCATTCAAGTACTATGGTTCAACTGAGATTCCGATGGTCGCACAAATAGATAATCGAAGCGGCCCCTGCGTTCCGAGATCCAGCCCGTATGCATCATTCGATCCGCAGCAATTCTCAGATAACCGGAGCAGTGGTTCGAAATATTCATAGCACAAGTCATCAATCTTCTGGGCTTGGCTGCGCGATCTCCGCCCGTCTGGTCATCATCGCCAGAGTCGCTCGCTTACCCACGGTCATTGTTCTCCATCCAGTGCGACGGATCTTGTACGTATCGGCTATTTCCTGACATCTTCGACAGACGGATAAGATAGCCTCGCACAGGCTTATGAGAGGCATGCCGTTGGGTAGAGCCGAAATTTGAGAGCTGAGCCTACTACATGCTAGTCTCCCAAAACCGGATGGTCCTGACTTCCGAGACCACTGGCAGAAGGCAGTTGACCTGATCTTCCGAAGACTACATGTGATCCTTCAACTTGATGGCCTCTCGATCGTTCTGCCGTGTATATCCCTACTTTCCAAGTTCTCCGCATTCCTACGCATCCCGTGAAAGCCAACAGAGGCTTATTCGCTTTCTCTTGTTATTTTGTTGTCCGAACGTTGTCTGACCGCCTTATCTCCAGATTCCTCGCTGCTCAGTTCCTGGGCGTAATCCAGGCATTCGTTCACTCTCCCCCGGTCTCCACTTCACCTTACCCCCGTGGAAGCCATGGCAAACGATCAAGCGTTGACCAAGTTCGTCGTCTGGGCTCCGGATCATACAGATGCAGGTGCTCTGGAGAGACGACTTTCAGTACAGTCCAGCCACCTCGAGATCGTAGACCAGCTAATCAAGGGTGGAACCATTCGTGAGCATCGAGCAGCACGATTACAAAAAAAAAACCGTCGTTTGATCGGGTGTGAACAGGACAGGTGCTGGTGGAGGTGTTCTGACCTCGGACTCTGCCAATGCAGCCCCCGCCGATCGAAGATTCTTTGGTTCTTGCATCATAATCGAAGCAGAAAGCCTGGAGGCCGCTCGTAAAGTTATCGAGAGCGACATCTATTACACTGCAGGTGTAGTATGTATCGCCCTGTTGTCAAATGCATGCTTGAGCTTTTTTTTTTTTGATTCATGGCATCACCAGTGGGTCAAGGGAAAGTTGCAGATTCTCCCCATTTTGCTGGCAACTCCTCTACCACCTGTACCTTAGATATCCCTCTCTCCGGCTACCAGTGTGGCTGTGTGGTATAGCCCTGCGCGGTGGGTCACCCTTTACGATGGCAGGGGTCCTGGCACAGTGGCTGGAGGCCCAGTCGTAGTTACTCGCAGCTAGTCACATGTCATTGCATCCCACCGCCACACCAGGAACGAATGCATTCTGAGAATTGACACCAGTCAGATCCCATCTTTATTTTTTTGGGCCTAGGACGGGAGCAGCTCAAGGCACTATATTCCGAGAGGAACATTCGTGGTTCGCATGCTTCAAGAGCCAGTCAACAAAGTTCGCATAGAAGGTGTGTTCTAGATTCTTACCATAATTATACTGACGTTTGACTGTCACTGCGGAGTCATCCTGCGCCTCATCGTGGACATGGATATAAGACCAAGGTTGAAAACTTAATTTTCCGAGGAACGAGGTGCGATCCTCGGAGTTGAGAATCAATACACAACAACTTGAAGCGAGTCGCACTGCCTAACCCCAACAAAAGTTTTTCGTTGGTTGCTGGCAGCCAAGGTCCGCATATCCGATTCTGTTTAATGAAGAGCTTGCTTGCTTATCATAATCTTGCTGATTGGCTGACCATTTCCTCGACCCGGACACTTGCGCTGCGCACATCAAGCACTATCACCGTGACCAAGACAAATTGGAACAAGGAGTTGAAAAAATTAGTCAATTGAAGAACAAGGGAGCTGCCAAGGAATACACGTTCTGACGGCACACCATCCGATTTTTGCTACATGACACGACGCCTGATATTCTTGGCTGGGTGTGATGTTACGCGCTAGTATACTGATCTCTATTCGAGTTACTTGTGACAGGAAATTTTCGTGGAAATGGCTGTGCGTTCCACGGGTACCAGCGGTATTCTGGCAGCTACTTCGTTTCTCAGCAGGCGCAAAGCACATTACACGGTAGTACCCGGCTGGCGGCCATCACCATCACTGGCACGATGTCATAAAGGATATTTTCTAGGCCAGAACTTGCTTCAATAGATCGGCGAGATTTGGAGAGTGGGTGAAGACGGTCAAATGTTCGGTGCATGACGAGATTCCCGCCACGAAGGGCCATGATTTAGAATCAATGGGTATTATTCAGGTTCCCATGGGGTACGTTTGGCACTGGCCGGTCGCAACGAAGCTTATCCACATCCAATAGCGCACATTGTCCGAGTTGCCTTGCGTGAGTGCATCGTTCGGATATTGCCCTGTGCGCTCCGTGTTGATCGCCGACGCCAAAGGTCAGAAGAGAATATTGAAGGAATCAAGCGTGGTATCCCGGGTTGGATCACGCACAACGCTGATAGTTCAACGCCGTATCGCCAAAACTCCACCTGTTGTGATGCAATCGAGATAGCCGCATGGTTCATGTTAAAGGAATAGCATTCTCCGCTTTTTGGGTTCTATTACACAGACTTCTCGCGTATCATTTGATCCGCAGCAAACGAAACAATCAGAACAATGTTCAGGATCCGCAGCACACAGTCATCAATGATTGATTGGTCAATCTTCTGGGCTTGGCTGCGTGATTCCTGCCCTGTCTTGGAGTGTTGTGGCCATCACCACTGGGAGAATTACCAGCTTCTCCTTATCCCACTGGCGCATGTTAGGGTTCAGTTGAGCGGATCTATAGACCAACTTACGACGTTCTCCGTCCAATAAAGATCTTGTTCGACCAGTTTTCTGACATCTTCGATAGAGTCGGCTTCGTATAGTAGAACTGAGCCAACGAATTTCTTATCCCCAGGTGCAGCGTCTTGGCTCTCTGGAGTAATCAACCCACCGGCTACCTCTGTAAAGATCCGAGTCAGTAAGGAAGCGGTACATATCTCACGCCCGGGGTTGAATTGACCCACTCAAGAGGCCTTGCTTGATGTGCTTGTTGGCAGTTATAAAGTGCTTTGGCCGGACAGCCATTCTGCGTGGGAGCGCTCCAACGTCCGTGTAGTCTGGAGCCCAAACCAAGTACGGACGGGATTTCGGAGTTGTCGAACAGAAACGTCGCACTTGGGTATGCGTACTGGTTCGGTAAGTCATGAATCTTGGCGCGCTAAAGACCGCCGTCATGATCGTGGTCCGCCTGCCAGCCTAAGGTTGAGATTCCCTTCGCATCATGCCATGGGAACCCGAACCGAACGTATTCACCTGCCAATTTTGGGTGACTACAGTCATCTGGTCTGATCACCTGCTACCCGTCCGGACCGCCTCGCCTCTTACATCAGTAGGGAATTTCCAGATATTTAGCGCGTAATGGCATTCGCTCGTTGATTTCACGCTACCTCTCCCTGAAAGCCATGGCAACCAATCAACCATTGACCAAGTTCATCGTCTGGGCACCCGACTATACTGACGCCGGCGCTCAAGAGCGACGGCTCACCGTGCGACCAAGTCATGTCTCCAATCTGCACCAATTAACCAAGGAGGGGATCATCCGTAAGCATCGGGTGGCGTGTTTATCGCAAAAGAATAATTTGTCTGATTGTCCGTGATGGAACGAACACACAGGTGCGGGTGGCGGCGTTCTGACCTCAGATTCCGCCAACGCAGCCCCTGCTGATCGAAAGTTCTTCGGCTCTTGCGTCATCCTTGAGGCAGAGAATTTGGATGCGGCACGTAAGCTTATCGAGAATGACATCTATTACACGACAGGCGTGGTAAGTGTGCCTTCTGTCTAGCATCCTCGGGCCTTTCTAACCGTGACATGACAAGTGGGACAAGGAAAAGTTACAGGTCCTTCCGATCCTGTTGGCGAACCCCCTGCCGCCCTTGCACTCTTAGGTACCCCTTTCTGCAATTAGGAAATATACATCCATGTCATCCATTCGGTTCTCCAATAGCAATGCCCTGGTTGGTCAACCGGGGCTCGGGCGAGGTGCGACCCAATCCCTGCATCAGTTTCAGTCGTCATGCCACCATTTGCGATCGAGGGGGCTTGACGAAGGCTTGACGAGAATTATTCCTGGCTCCTGGTTGCGTTGAGTAATAATGGTTCCTAAGGTCCTTTTCGGTAACCCGATTAGCCCGCGGTCTGGGTTGGTTCGGCCAAACAATTGTTCGCAGGGATATCACACCCAACCGTATCTAACCTGTTTCCCGAGGCCCGAGATATGCTTGACGCTCGGCACCAGGGCTTATGGATGACCACTCGGCATCGGCGCCGATGCCTGAGTGAGTTTCTCTGACACGGAACATATCCATGCCATGTTGAACTAGTTTGGGTGTCCGATCGTTTGATAGCTGACATGCCCGCTGAAGTCGTCACGCGTTTACCCCGGCCCACGCCAGACCGTTAGCGATTGTTCCGAGGAAGTAATTGAACAAAGCCATATTAGAGAAACGTGGCAAAGGACTCGAAGGCGCGCGCAGACAAATTCCAAGGCCTATCAGACACTTCAAGTAATGGAACATCAAAATGAATACCGATTACATATATTCGATGGCACCAGCTCTGTATATGAGAGTAATACATAATATAGATAAAAATGCGAGTACTTGGATCAATGATATGCATGTTTACTATCCGAAATCCGTGGAAGTGAATTTGATGACCCAACCGGAACCAGTCAGATAGTGATAGTCGTCATGGAAGAATATTCACAAGGTTGCATGGCGCGTTCGAGCCTTCTAGACTCTCTGGGCGGAACTGCTTCAGACTGAGGGAACTCGTATATTGCACGTCCTTTCATGGCGGGCAACCACGTCAGGCCGGCTAAACTGCCTTCCGCAAAAGCGGCAATTTGCTGCCGCCAGAAGATGCCTAGAGACAATATGGCGCGCGACGTTCATGCGCTGCATGACCTGACCGCAGTTTTCCCACTCGCAGTATACTGTGTCCCGCTCGTGCCCAACAAAGTGATGATACACCCGAAGATGCTCTGCCATCTCGCGGTTCTTACCCGGAGCAGAGCCGTTGCACCGTGGGCCACCTAGCCACTGACATGGGTAGTAGTGGAAACCTGGGTTCGGCGGAACAGACATTTCTGGTGCGGCGGGAGGGGCTGGTGGCTGCGGTGCAACCAGGGGGTTGTGGAACATTCCTCCTAAATCCGCGGAAATGTCAAAGGGTTGGGATGTATACACGAATGGATTGCGCATATCAGCGGCGAGCCTGTTGTTGGCTGTAAAAGAACTATCTGCGAATTCAAGTGGGTGCGAGGTGCACATAAAAGGTGGGGTCGTTTGGTATTCCTGCGAGTTACACCGGACGATGAGCGGCCTCCGATGTCGAATAGCAAGAAAACCCACAGTAATAATTAGGTCCATGGGACGGGGCGTTGGAAAATCCATGCCAGGAGCCAGAATCGGCGCAATGAAGGTCCTAGAATAATGACATTGGTGATGGGAAGGGATTTAATTCAAACGACAGACGGGTTGGGGTAGGAGGTGCGTTCGCCAATACTGCTTGGTTCAAGATGCTGAGAGTCAGGGAGGTGTCCCGACGGACTACTGTGGTAATTGAGTCATAAGAGAGCGCGGCCTTTATAAGCTCTCTAACGCACCGATTGACAGTTTGAGTTCCCCTGCTGAAATCACTGCACAGCAACTTCCCACCCCTGTGGATGGGGCTGTTCGGAATACGTAGCATAGTTGGTCCGGTCAAATTTGAGGGAAAATAATTATAACTGGGTGGTCGTAATACGAACACGACAGCTGCGTCGCGGAAGAACCAGTATGACGCTGGGTACTGAGAAGTATTATCTGAGGTCAGGGGGGAAAAGTCGGATCGCGTTCACAGACGAAAACAAGGTCAACACGGACGAGGGATGAAAAACATGAGAATGAGAATGCGCGCTTTTAAGGCTCCCGGGTGGGGGTTCGCCGAGTTAGGTGAGTTGCTCGAAGCGCCGTAAGGTTGCCATGTTCCCCACACTCCGTTTCCATTTCGGAAACCCGCCATCCATCAGCAAATCAACGAGGCGTTGACTGTATAGCTGATCTCGTACGGGTGAACCCAAATCTCTTGGCCGGAAGCGGGACTTTTGCGGTGAAAGTGAGACACTAGACCATCAACCCAATGAATGCCGAAGGGTCCGCCTCGGGTCGTAACCACGAAAAAGGCTGCGCAGATGTGAGATTGACATTTTCAGAGTGTTGGTGCAAGCGAGCAGAGCTAAAAGTCAGAGTCATCCAAATCAGAAGCTCCAAGCGAGGCGGGTTTTGAGGGTCGCGAAATGTTCGAACGAAGTCGCGCGTAGCGGACAAAGAGCATCATGCTCGTCTAGAACTCGATGAGCGAAACCGAGTGGTCTGATGATGCTCTGAATGGCGATGGATCAACGAACGGAGAGCATTTCCTGGTACCAGCCCACAAATCATTAAAATAGGCTGAATGACTTGGTGGAAAGGACATCACAACCAGAAGCATCTCCAGAAAGATTACGAGAGACAGTTCACGTCTAAACAGCACCGATCCGGAGTAGAATAGATGAGGAAGAATCATGCAAGGCCGAAAAAAGAGGGAGATGAGAACTGCACCACGGTCAAAACATCGATTTCTGGGCGAAGGTTTACGCATGATTATGCAATCGCATTCATCTATTGCATTTTACTGGCCAAGGCTCGGCTGGCCTTACCTGTACTGTACTTTGGCGAGGGGCAGAGCGGAGGGAAACGTGAGAAGACAAACCATGGTCAGTGCACGGCATTTGAACCTCCAGGCCGCCGGGGTGCCAAGTTGCCAAGTGTTGCCTCTAATTAACTTGACCATAGTTGGTTGTAGATAACAGCTTTCCTGTCGGACGAACATGGCCTACTAGTAGTATGGATGCTATAGCGTCAGAGTTCGCAGCTCAACTTGGTGCAACTTCGGTAACCATACAAGACGCCGAGTGCCAAGTGACAGTGGCTATGACTCGCGCCACTTGCCAACTCCTCGCACTGCCCCGTCTTCGAGAGATCAGAACGAATGTCTTCTGATCACGAAGTCTGATTTGTGGTGACCAACTGCCGTGCAGAGAGCTCGGGATGTTATCGCTGTTCAATCACAGCAATATTAAACTCATGGGGATATAATAAAGCCATTTGGGTATGATGCCCTGCATTGGCCGCGACAATCCAAACCAGTCTACGGAGAATCGAAACATAACTATGGCTGTGAGGCCCGTCACGATCTTACTCGGTAAAGAACATAGAACCGTAATCCATCAAGACTTGCGAACCTGCTTCCATGTCTCGAGCTGCGAAACGGGTCTTGTGCGGGTGTCTGAAGGTACTGTGAAAAACTTACTGGCAAATATACCTATACGATGATCCCCATTGACCAGTCGAACTAGAGCGACAAATTAGTTTGCGTGGAAAAGGTTACGCGAGGATGTACCTCGGGCTTGACTATTTACCCGTCTACCCCGTTCTGCACTGGAGTGGTTAATAAACCTAGAGATGTTGCCCGCATAGGTTGAATCCAAAGAAAACGTTCTGTTCAAGTCGAAGACATAGCATCGATCGCGATGCATAGCAAGATCTCTGCGTGTGCACGATACGTTGGATTGAAACCATCGCGACAAACGAGACTCACGCTCGGCTCTCAACTGTAGGCTCAAAGATCACCTCCCCGATGTATTCTACCAACGAAAAGCATGATTCATGCGGCAGCGTGGTACTGGGAACGACATACCTGTTATCAAGTCACCCGCCTTTGCCGGTTCGACCGAGAAGGCTCCTAATCCCCAACTACTCTCTTTGACCTCTAATTCCTGCTGTACGTGAGCATGACTTACGTTGAATCATTGGGGAACGACGAACTTTGCGAGCTCCGCGCTGAATTTGAGAGTTGCGACACGATGTGTCATCGGCTAAAATCCTAAGGAAAAATATGACTTTCAAACCAAAACGCGTAAGCTTACCTCTGGAATTCGTCAGTATAAAGAACTCACTACATATCTAGTGACACTCACATGCATCTGCAGCCCACGCACAGTTCCGGGTCGCATTCCCGGAGCGCTTCAACACAAGGACACCGCTCCGTCATACAGCTCCACCTCGACCTAGCCCTCGAACAACGACAACCTTGCCATCGGCGATTGCCTATCCAATGTGGATTCGTGCCCAAAGGAGCGAGAACAGCGAACGACTTACATTCCAGAGGGCAGCGACAGTTACGTTGACAATGGGATTGATTTTTGACACATGAACAGCCGGAAGTACTGTTGCAAGAGCCAGTATGGTGGCAAGGGTCGTTGCTAACGCAAGGCTCTGAGTAAGGGAAAGGAAAATTGACCAGGACATACGGTGTGAACTGCGTTGGATTGTTGTCTAAACTTGAGAGGTAAGGTCTGTAAGGACAAATGCGAGATTGATATGTACCATTGAATCTCAGCATACGTAGTTGGCTTTTGATGTCCACAGGTCGAGCTTCATGCGGGTTACTGGAGTGTAATAGCCACCTTTGATAAAACACCTAATTTCACTTCAGCTTATGTGCAGCCCTTGAAGGAACGAAACCACCTCGTAACAAGGTTTGAGACAGAGTTCTGCAAGATCACAAGGAGTCACGCCTGGCGATATCTCAGATATAGCTTTGAATGTGTCAAGATCAGCTTCGTTCCAAGGAGGACTACCCTAGGGCAATACAAACACAGTATAAGTGTTCCGTATGCAAAAAGACAGTGGACAAACCTCTTCTATCCTGTTATTTATAAAACACTGATTTCGACAAGGATCTGTTACTGCACTGAGAATGGGAGACAACGAAGGCTTCGACCTTAGAGGCATAGGGTTGGGCTCGACTATGCGTAACCTGTGATGGGTGAAATGCGTGCGAGTCGTGTTAAGCAATGCTACACACCGTGAACACTACAGAGTGGCTCCACACAGCTTAGATTTGGACAGAAGAATGAATTTAAGGTCTTGAGGCGATTCCGGAAGTCGAATCTGTCTGGCGTTGAGAGTAGAAAAGTAAAAGACGTTGGAATCGTATTCCCGGTCCAAAGCAAGCAGTCGCTTTACATGCAATAAGGTCGACGTCAAGAAGGGGTCTGATTCACGCACCGTCTCCGAGGGGCAGAGAGCACACCAGATTTACCAGGTTGTGAGCGTAATTTGAGCGGCAAGACATTGCAGTCATCGATTTCATCGTAGGTAAGAGCGCATTGAATCTGGAGTCTATACACCGCCTCGAGTACGATCACTTCCACTGAAAAACTGTTATATGTTATCATGTCGAACGATCATGGGACGCGTAGGATGCTCACAATCAGGATCAAAAGTATCTTGCCATGAGAATGATCCGTAGTGATGCGTATGGTCGGTTTGATCGAATGTATGATCGTCCGCGTATGGGATGAAATCCATGTTGTCGCTATCGTCACCCTTGAACACACTGCGATGTAATGGGGAGCATGATTCGTATGGCGGATGGGGTTCTACAGACGAAGTTATGTGGATAACTTCTAATTTCACTGATGATGTTTCGATAACCGCCCCATCTGGTGAATACACTTTTTGAGAGAACAGTGATGATGAAGAGTTGGCCTCCGATACAACAGGTCGTGTGTCTGGCGATGAGCTGAAAGTAGCTGACATGGAAGACAAACCAGGCGAGCGAAGATTGGGGTGCGGACATGACTGCCAAGTGGATGAAGCAGTAAACGAGGTGAGCATCTGGCGACAGTAGACGACATTCCACGTCGTAAATTCTGTCTGAACCCGGGAAAGGACGCTTCGAACAAGCTCGGATGTGGGCATTTCTTGTTCGGACAGCGTTTGCAGGACATCGTGCTCCTCGTCCGCAGAGTCGGTCCCCATCGCAGTGCTTGAAAAAGACGACCAGGTCACGTGCAACGTCCACATTGGCATCAGTCACTTGCACTCATAACACCCAATGGCTTCGTCTGGTACGTTCACCTCACTTTCATTCGGGGTTCCAGACACTCAGAATCCAATCTCACAGCCGTCGGAAAGCTTTCGCGCGAGGAATTTCGTCGCCAGAAGGACCTCGATGCCGCCCGTAAAGCCGGTACCGCTCCTGCTGCACTCGATGAGGAAGGAAAGCCCATCAACCCACACATTCCTCGTACGTCCCCTATCCTTATCCCATTTCTTTTCTCGTCGTGCTCAGATCACCACCCTTTATTTCAGAATATATTTCTCAAGCACCATGGTATCTCGACACCGGTGCTCCATCACTAAGCCACCAACGTCGGCCTGCGGATGACCATACTGCCGACAAACTCGACAATTGGTATGACCGTGGCGCACGTGCCGGTCCTGCAGCAAAAAAATACCGCAAAGGCGCGTGCGAGAATTGCGGGGCCATGACACACAAGAAGCAGGATTGTCTGGAGCGTCCTCGGAAAAAGGGCGCCAGGTTCACCAACAAGGACATTCAAGCAGACGAAGTCATACAGGAAGTCGCGAGTGGCTATGACGCAAAACGGGATCGGTGGAACGGGTATGACCCTTCGGAGCATAAACGAATTTACGATGAGTACGAGGCTATAGAGGCTGCTCGAAAGAAGCTGCGTGAAGAGGAGATTGATAATCAGACCACAACTGATTTGGCTGCCGTTCGGAAGGTGGCAAAGGCCGGAAAGGAGGAGAAAGCCGCCGACCCCGACTTTGGCTCTAGCGATGAGGAGGATGCAGACGATGACAAATACGCAGATGCGGCTGACGCAGTTGGTCAGAAACTCGATACGAAAACCCGCATCACAGTCCGAAATCTGCGTATCCGAGAGGACACTGCCAAATACCTCATCAATCTGGACCCTGAGAGCGCTTACTATGATCCCAAAACCCGTTCTATGCGAGATGCTCCTCTAAAGAACGTCGCTCCAGAAGATGTATGTCATTTACTCTTCTCTTCATCACAGTCCATCACAACTCGTCGAATCTAGGCCAGATTTGCTGGAGAGAACTTCTTCCGGTACACTGGTGAAGCGCCAGAAGTTCAAGGACTCCAGCTCTTCGCATGGCAAGCTGCGCAACGGGGTAATGATGTTCACTTGAACGCAGGTCCGACCCAAGGCCAGTTCCTGCATGAAGAATACAAAGAGAAAAAAGAAAAGGTTAAGGAGGTGACCAAAGAGTCGATCCTTGCAAAGTACGGAGGAGAGCAGTACCTGGAGAAGGCCCCCAAGGAAATCGTGAATGGTCAAACAGAAAACTATGTCGAGTACTCTCGGATGGGTCAGGTCATTAAAGGCAAGGAGCGCGCGAAGGCACGGTCAAAATATCCCGAAGATGGTAAGTTGTATTGTCTCCGCCGGAGAGCTGGATATCAACTTCGCCCCTAGTTTACATCAATAATCACACTTCGGTGTGGGGCTCGTGGTACGACGTTTCGAGTGGCGCTTGGGGTTATGCATGCTGTCACTCAAGCATACACGTGTCGTACTGCGCTGGCCAGGCTGGCAAAGAAGCTTCATACGCGTCAACAGCCCAAGCCCTTCTTACTTCATCTTCAAATTCGACATCCGATCCCTCTGCACATGAAGCGGCTGCAGAATCCAGAGGGCGCATTGAGCAGAACTACTCGAAAAAGCGTGTAGGAGAGGGTGATGTCACCCTCGACAAAGACCGGTTAGCTGAAGCTTTGAGTGAAGAGAAGAAGCGGAAAGCGCGGGGAGCCGATGACGAAGACCGATTCAGCAAGAAAAAGAAAGGGTTGGAAATTAGCAGCCACGATGTCACGGAGGAGGAACTTGGTAAGCTCTATCTGCGTGTAGCAATGCCCATTTTAACCGTTTATGCAGAGGCCTACCGGCTGAATCGTCGGAACGCGGAAGATCCAATGGCAAACTACGTGGACACGGAGGACTCATGACGCTGGCCCTGGTTTATTTTCATTGTACATTATGTAGTGTAGTATCGATTGTTTTGGTCCCGCTGTTCCCACTGTACCCGAAATAGGCGAACATTGGCACACGGATGTCGGTTCTCTAAACCTTGGTCCATGTTCTCTACGTCCGCTGCCCTACTATTTGGGCTGGGCACTCGTATTGCCCTCGACAAGTTCTTTGGGAATGCCCCAGATGGCTCCGACGCCTCCGACTCAATCGGGGACATCCTCCTCCTCGGCGTCGTCCAAGGTGTCGCACTGTACTATTCCCTAATGGAATTCCGCGATTTCGCATTCGTAGTCGCGTTTGCGATTGGTGTTCGTCTCGTGATCGAGTTCATAATGCTCCAAGACGTGACCAAGTGCGCAACGACGCTCCTGGGTGTCGCACTTGGCGTTCTCGTCACCGACGTCCTCTCCCAACTCATTGAGGACGGCTATATTTATGATTTCAGCGGTGCAAAGGACACAGAGAGCGACTATGAAGAGTCGGTCGTCGCCACCAAGCGTCGCAAACGTCTCGTCAAATTTTCCTCTACCACCGAGTACTCTACTATGCGTCCCAGCAAACCCACCCGTCCCCCCAAACAAGACCCGTCGCGCAAATGGCGCACGGAATTGTCCGTGCCTCCGTCGATCATTTCTTCGACCGAGGATCTGGTCGACCCACATCGGGTCATGGATCCTCTCGAGCGAGAGGTCGCTACCCTCCGTGCGCGTGCTTCGCTGGCGGACAGCGAACGGAGGCGGTTCAAGGAGGAGAAAAAATGGGCAGTTTCCCAGGGCAATCTGGCGCGTGCTGCCCAGATGAGTTGGCAAGTGAAGAGGTACACTGCGTTGACGCAAAGTTTCACGAAAGAGGCAGACGCTCGTCTGCTAGAGGGTCAGTCTCTCTGAACCCGGTGCTGATGTTTCATAGATTGCTCACCGGGAATGCAGTTACGGCGATAAAGGCAGCACGACAGCAGGCTCAGGGCGGTGCGCCCCTACCAACTCTCCAGAAGGCCGAGCGACTTCTAGCAGAGAGACACACCAACCATGCGCGGCAAACCGCTCCTACTACCTCCCAGAAATTTTTGGTTGAACGTGATACGACAGTCAACGTCGAAACGACTCGACATCGAAGACAAAGCTCTGCTAGCAACCTCAAGTCTGCCATGCGCGTATCAGCGCGGTGAGGACGAGCAAGGACCGACTGCAACGCATTGGCGTAGCTTTCTTGATATTAACCTTTGAAATGGTTTTGAAAAGATGTGTTTTGGCACTGGTGTGCAGTGACCCCATCAGGGATGAATCACTTGTGATCTTGTAATACTAGATATCCATTTTCCCAGTGGTATAGTTAACAAAGAGATTATTTGAAAATTGCAATTGCCAACGGCCTAAGGTTACAAGGGGGATGCAAGAGTGCAAATTATGACAGCTTAGCTTTGCTTTGAATTACTCGGGTAAGCCGACAATATTAAGACGGAGGGAGAACAACGAAAGTGAGCCAAAAGAGGAGACACGATCCCAATGATGGTCATCGGCACGGCTTGCCGTTTGTTTTCATGGACGGGCTGGAAGCGGATAATGACCCATTGGTCTTTCCACCTGTAGTGGGTCGGGGTTTCTTACTAGAACTCGCTACATCAGATGGTGGCCGGGGTGCAGCCTCCTTCATCACCATCTTCGCATGGATCTCCTCCAGCTTTGAAGCCTTGACCTTTTTGGGCCAGAACAGCGTCACGAAGCTGAGGAAACGTCAGATACCTCAAATCCCATTCACTGCGTCCACATACGTCCAAAGATGTCGACGCCACCTTTCTCGGTCTTCTCCGGCAGCTTGCTTGGCTTGCAGTACGAGTTCGATTCGTCGGCCAATGGCAGCGAGTGAGTCTTTCAGGATGGCAACCTTGTCATCCCGAGGCATATCCTCTCCCGATAGTTTAAGTTGTTTCTGGGCAGATGTCGACATTCGCAGTCAATTATGAGTGATACAAGACGCACCAATTGTTTCTTCACTGGTCGCAGCTCTTCCTTTGTCGCAACTTCGTCCATGGAAGGACTGATCGCAGTCTATCAGAAATCAAATAATAATCTCCAACATCGATACGCACCATTCATCGGATGACTCAGAGTCCGTAAATGTAGGGGTGGGCCGTCGTTTGCGTTTCTTGGTAGAGGTATCTTCAGCAGACGCAACGGCTTCGCTTTCGGCACGTCTCTTCCGACTACTTGTGGTGGACGACGACGCCACAACTGTGGGGGGAGGAGTGGCCGAAACCTTTAGCTGTCCTTTATTCCGCAAGGAACTTTCATACGAGCGCAACTTCTCGTCGTGTTCACGTAATATACTCAGGAGGAAATCACCTCGTCGTACGAGGTGGATTGCATTGGGTATCGGTCGCGTGGAGGAATCTTCACCCTTTTTGCCCTCCTCAAGGAAAAATTTTCCTTCTAGACCAAGCCGCAAATCCTTGGCCATGGCCTCCCAGTTGCCGAAGCCGTAGACGAAGGCGCCAACGAGTAGCATAGAGTCCTCCTGAGGACCCCAACGACCAGACCAATTGAGAGTTGGTCTAATGTTTTCAATAGGAATGGACCAGTTGTACAGTTCGTCTTGAGTCATATCACCGAGAATATTATTCAGAATACGGAGGTCACGATGTCTTGACAGGACGGTTTCGGCATTGATATTGCCAACGTTGCGATACGTGACAAGTACCGCTTTGCTTTTCTGGGCGTTGGTCAATGTCTCTCCAGCAGCCATTCGGGTTCGCTTCAGCTGATTGTTCTCCTCGACGGCCTGGTCGCAAAGCTCGATGATATCATCCGCAACATCAATAATCATGGCTTTATGCTTGTCAGCAAGCTTAGCTTCATTGACCTTTGGAATCTTCAATACTTATACTAGTAAGAAAACTGGGAACGCACGATGATATCATAACGCTGACGAATATCACCCCATCGCTGAAGGCTGCGGATTAGCACCCGTACGTCGCGCTCCTTGAGCTCCATCGCTTTCTGGCTTGCAGTCTTGCGCTGAGGTCCAGGGGCCTTGGGTTTTTTCGGAGCCTGGGAGGTAGTGGGCTGGTCGACATCCATACCCTCGTATGAGACGGGGGCGTGTGAACGTTTGCGGTCCCGCAACTCCTGGGCAGCCAACTCTTCCGTCTTTCGGTCCTCCTCTTCTCGGTCAAACTTCTGCCGTTCTTCCAGAGGAATGATGTCCTCCCAGTTCATATCGTTTTTGACGTCGCTCACAGCGGCAAATTGAGCAAGGAAACCTTCACCACCAAGCGAAGTTCCACCATCGCCGCCAGCGGCCATGGTTTCATGATCTTCTGCCCTATTGAGGATATCATCGAGGTCCATTTCGTCCAACTTCTGGTTCTGTTGCGAATCGTCCTTGTCGAACCTTTGACACGTAAATACAAATCGTTGGGACACAACCTTCTTTTTACTTACATCTTTTGGGCGCCATATTTGAGCACGGCAGTTAGCTCATCTTTGCTCAAGTTGTCCGGTTTGACAGACTCTTTAACTTTTTCGCCTTTGGAGCTGAGGTGAGCCTGGGAGGTGTCCATCTGATTAATGACTAACGAAACATCATTCATACGGCAGCAGAGATGAAAAGCTGGAAACCCACTAGCATACTCCAAGACCATTTTTTTCTTCGCTCGCTCCAAAACATCCTCTTCCATCGTGTCCTTGCTCACAAAACGGTAGACACTGACATGGGACTTTTGCCCTATCCTGTGAGCACGTGCCATGGCTTGCAGGTCGTTCTGCGGGTTCCAATCACTCTACAAAGAGGTTAGGAAGCGCTGGAAGGAGAGTCTAGATTACTTACATCAAATATAATGACGGTGTCGGCAGTCTCCAAGTTGATGCCAAGACCACCAGCGCGCGTAGAGAGTAAGAAGGCAAAATCCGGTGACCCTGGGGCATTAAAGTGTGCGATGGACCTCTTCCGTGCGTCCGATGCGACCATGCCATCAAGACGTTGGTGTTGGTATCCACGGAAGCTCATATAGTCACTCAGAATGTCAAGCATACGGACCATCTGACTAAAAATGAGAACACGGTGTCCATCCTGTCGCAGTCGCGCAAGCAATTTGTCTAGTAGCACCATTTTGCCGCTATTCATAACGAGGCCCTTGAGGGTCTCCTCGGGATTGTCAGTGCGGTTTTCTGCACCGTCAAAGAGGTAGGGGTGATTTGCAGCTTTTTTAAGCTCCATGGCGATATTGAGCAAGCTTATGTTATTGTTCCCGTTGGCACTCTTGACCAAGCCTTGGAAGTTCTGTCTCATCTAGGTCACTAATATGTGCTGTTGGGAAATCAATGGGGCTGACCTTTGTGAGGATGTTCTTGTAGAAGTGAGTTTGAAGAGCGCTCATCTCTACCCGGAGGATGCGCTCGCTCTTTGTGGGTAGAGACGTGAGTACATCCCGCTTCAGACGTCGCAGCATCAACGATTCTAATTGAGTGTGAAGCTCCTTGATTTTAACTTCGTGGTCAGCATCATTGAGGTCAAACTCGTTGGTAAGGGCGACTATGGGTCAGGTTAGCATGGGATGTCAAATTAAGCTGAAAACTATACGCACACTTCTCCGGCATTAAGAAGTGCATCAAGGATAAAAGCTCTGCGATTGAGCGAGACCTAAGTACGCGATTGAAAACCCCTCTGGTGGGAACCCATACCTTTCACATTATTCTGCAAAGGAGTGCCCGTGATGAGAAGCTTCGACGCAGCAGAAAACGATCGGAGTGCCTCATACAGCTGACTCTCGGAATTCTTCAAGCGATGTGCCTATTTGGGAGTAAATGTCAGCGCAAAGTGGCTTGCATCACTCGAAAACAGACCTCGTCTACGGCCAGCACCTGCCACTTAATATCCGCCAGCTCTTTCGCATCCCTAAGGGTCAGTTCGTAGGTAGTGAGGAGAACGTTCATCTTCAATCGCTTGTTCGATGAGCCGAAATCGTAAGTGCGAATAACCTCACGGGCGGCTGCTGTTCCGATGTAGGTGATGACATTCAGGTCGGGTGCCCAAGTGGCAAATTGGGATTGCCATGCAGTGATGGTCGACAAAGGAACGATGACAAGAAACGGTCCATATTGGTGCATCTCGTGAAAAAGATAGGAAATGAAGGAGACGGTTTGGACGGTCTGAGCAATAACTATCAGTATGGTCAAACAGAAAAGTAGGTTATACTGTACCTTCCCAAGGCCCATTTCATCTGCCAAAATGCCATTCTCACCCTTACTCCACAAATATGCGAGCCAATTCAGACCAGTTAGCTGGAAATCTTTGAGTGAACCTCCTGTTGCCGATATATACTCCGGATCTATTACTATCTTCTGGAATGCTGGTCGTTGATGCCGGGCGTACTGAACACTCTTATAGGGAAATTTAGCTTCCGCCTCGCGGGCGCGATAGGCATCAATCTGAGCTTTGGCTATTGGGCGGATTTCGGTCTCATCCTCCCACGTACAATGCTCATAGTTAAGGCCAGTCCACTTGCAGAAATAGTCTGTGCCGTTGGATACTTCTGCACTGTCTCGGTGTGAGACGATGCGTTCGACAGTCTTGTAAGTCTCTAGCTCCTCCTTTTCGCGCTCCTTGTCGAGAAGAAGAGCCTCGGCATCTTCCGTGGAGAGACCTGGTGCATTGAGCCTGGCTTGATACAATTTGTAGGCTTTGATGTAGTTGTCGACGCGTTTCAGTCCCTTGAAACGCTTCAGGAACTCGTATGTTTCATCCGTGTTGTGGAGGTGCGAAAAATTCTTCCACTTGATGTGGAAACGCTGTAATTACATTTCAGTACGACGTGAATGGAGTATGGCCCGGTACATACCACGTTACTGAGCCATAAATCGTCCGGATCATCTTCGTGAGCTTCGTCTCTGCAATGACTCAGGACGGCCTCGATCTCATCGTCTTCTTTGGTGAGGGAGGGGTCAACGTAATATGTCTCAGTAGCCTCCTCCGAGAGCATCGCAAGGTCCTGACTATCCTCGTAGTAATTCGGAATCTTGTTTCCTCTACTGGAGACACGTATCTCGTCCCCAGACACACGAGGCCTTTTCTTTTTCTTGGATCGCGCACCATAATCTGAGTCTGAATCTGATGAAGCGTGACGTGTGGCAGCTTCGAAGGATCGTCAGACAAATATCGCAGATACGCACGACAATGCACCAACCTTTTGGCCGAGGAGCGGATGAAGAGGCTGAAGGTGTCTTCTTCTTCTTCTTTCTAGCGACTTTCTTCTTTCCATACTCGTCATCTGCGTAGGAAGCGTCGTCGTCGTCATCATTGCCATCGTCATCCTCGTCTTCGACATGGTCTTCATAGCCCTAGAGGTCGATAAGCGGTCCAGACCGATAAGGACGTACGACCCGAGAGGACGACTCACCGAGTCTTCCGCGTCCTTACGAGCACATCGAAGATTAGGTCTGAAAAGGTTGAAAAGGGGTGACTCACGTAGCCCTTGTGGGAGTAGGATGATGGACCTGCAACTGGGTTCTCTAAGATCGCAGAGGCGGTATCGTCGACATACTCTGCGTCACCCTCTGCATCTGCATCTGGGTCTGCGTCGGCGTCGGCGGTGGCGTCTGTGTCGGGAGGGAGGTGGCTGGAGGAATGCCGCTGGGCGGGATGGTCATCGTCGGAGTCGACCTGCATGCTGTCGTCGCTGTCATAGTTGAGGTTGAGTGCGTCGGGGTTGAGCGCCATGTGACGGACGGGACGGGTGGTGGTGGTGGTGG
>JBBPNQ010000260.1:0-22813 GCA_038090975.1 Boletellus pseudochrysenteroides
GGCGAGGAAGGCTCGCAAACGGGAAGCGGCGGCAGCGGCGTCATCTCAATCCTAGTACATTCAAGCCATGTAGATGATATGCAGCTGCAATGCGAACTCGTCCGTGACACGATACATCCGAATCAGAGTTAGTCCAGTGAGAGGGACTTTGGTAACGCTATCCCGATCCTTGGGCTCTCCATTTACGTCGTGTTCCACCACCATCACCTCACCGTCTATGCTTTCGATCCCTCCCGTTCCATCCACATTCTCGAGTTGTTCCTTGTTCCTCTGGTCTTCTAGTGCAGTGAATCCAGCATCCATCTCATCAAGTAAAATTATCTCGGGGCCAGCAAGATCGTTGTCCGACAGCGCCAAAAGTGGTGGGAGCCACGTAAAAGCCCGTTTTCTAATCTTGCAACCACTAAATTGATGATGCCTGGCTCGTCTTGTGTAATGCATCGTGTGGGGCAAGCTGGTGTCGCATTTTCTGACCGGTGTCCATTTTTCTTGAGACGCAGGTGATATTTCAGGTTTGCACGTGTATTCCCAAGTGTCTTCAAAGGTGTTGACTGATAGATTACACTGTCTAGGTGCGGACAATGGATAGGATGGTGATCGCAAGGGCCTTGAGCGGGTGGGCCGCAGCGCTCACAGGCTTCGCTAGGAAGTGAAAGTTTATCATTTTCTGCTACGTAGCATGTTGGATCCTGTCAAACTGTACAGTAGCAGCTAATTTGAATGTCTGCGATTTCCCCACAAATACCCTGGAGGTTCTGCCAGGTTCTGCCGCCCTCGATCCCGAAGATTCCGCCATCCGTCCAATACTCCTGGTTCTGCCATGCCGGTTGGCAAAAACGGCAGACTCCTGCCAACAGCACTCGACTTGAGCCTCGCACAATGGATGAAAGGCAACATTAAATATTCCGCTCGTCCTCACCATCGTCAGCATATCACGCATGCCAGACTTGGCTTTCCTGGGTGGGCCTCCAGTCGCACACGCGAGATGCCTCGAGACGAACATGCAACGTGCCGTCATTCGCGATAAACGGGGTATCGCTAGGAACGCCGACTAAGCTACGCGCACCCACGAAAAAGCCTCCAAACTCACGCGTACAACAGCTCCGCGCCGGCACCGTCGAGTGAGGCGGCGATGGCATTGGTATACGGACCGCCATAGTCCCTCCGCACCCTGGCGTCTGGAGGACTCCACTCTTTCTGAATCGCGTACATGGCTTCAAGGGCGTCGGAAAGCGGATCTGGCACGGGAGGTGGGGGAGGCATGAGAGGATGAGTGCTCTTGAGACACACTTCGATGGGTCGCGCGGTCTTGGATTTCGATTTGGACGTGTTTGATAACGAGGGTAAACGTGGCTGCGGAGCCAACGCAGCAGGACTGCTTGGGTCGTCCAATAGAGGTGACAAGGAGACCGATTCACTCGTTTGAGACTCATTCGGCGGCGACGACGGCACGTCGATGACCAGTTTGGAGTCGATAAAGGTCGGCGGACTGTGCTCTAGCAGACACAGTGCCACCTGCCACTTCCCCGCCGCCATCCACGGCGGCGACGAGAAGAACGTCAGGGACCACATCCGACCTAGAGCAGAGTATGTGAGCGAGCGGCCAAGCGACGGGGCGATGAAGGGTATCCTACCTCGGTCGATAAACTCCACGCTGACGTGTCCAGAAACCTGCATGCGTTTCTGCCAATGGTTGATCTGCATCTCAGCCATGAAAGCGCCTTGCCCGTCTATCTCACGTATCGATACTTCGTCCGCCGGCATGGAACCGAGCACGAGCGCATCCGTGTCTTTGTGTAACGTCAACAGTCACCGTCATAGTGTGTTTGGAGTCACCTACCGGGATTCGTACTCGGCAGGATCATTTGCTTCGTAAACGGTTCACGCTGGCATCTGAGTGACTGAAAGAGATCCTGGTTTGAACTAGCTAAGCATGCGAGGCGTATTTCTGAGACCGTTGGTTGCGAGAGCGGGGCTGCATGTGCCAGCAACAGCGGCAGGAGCGTATCGCGACGGTCCAAGACACTCCAGTATACCGCCGAATGACGTTTGATGTATGGTTCCTGCAACAGCGCTGAAAGGTCCAGACCATGGGCCTGGCACTCGTCCGCACAATTGTTGAGGGTTTGAAGATCGGGCGTCTCTACGTTGAGGACGAGGTTACGGATGAGGGCGAGGACGGTCTGTCGGGCTTGTTCGGAGGCGCGCGAAGAGATGAAGGAGAGCACGCTAGATAGCCATGACGACAGACTCCATACCTGGCTGACTGGACGAGAGGCACCGGTTCGAGCATTACTTGGGATGTCGCTGCTGCTGCGAGGGGTAGTAGGGGAAGCAGATTGTCGTGGCAACTTTTCATCGACCAAGCGTGCGCGTGCGGGTCCGCTATTGGGTCGTCTACTATGACCTGCTGTGGTGATCCCGTACGAAGGAGGGGGTGTATCAGTGTGATTGTTTGAGGATGGCCCCATCAGCCCGTATTGGTACTTCAAGGTCTAGAACGACCAATGTGCAGTTGGGAGTTGCTGCGGCTCGAGATAGAGTGGTGGTGGTTGAGCAAGAAGTGGCAGTGTCACATATATATGGACCCACAAACTCCAAGAAGCACCAGAAAGCTTCTATGATTTCCACTCTGCTAGGCTTGATGTTACGCTCTGGTTCATCACCGCAGAAGAACGGAGATGAAACCGCCTTGCAAACAGAGAGATTTACAACGAGTCCGCTTGACAAAACGCTGATCCACCCCAACCGTCATCATCAAGTACTGGACGTATGCATCCCGGTGAAACCTCTCCAGCATCAGTACTCAAGCCATGTAGATGATATGCAGTTGCAACGCAAATTCATCCGTGACGCAATGTATCTGAATCAGAGTTCGAACAGGTAAGACCAGATCGGTGAGAGCGACCTTGGCCTTGCACAATAGATGAATGCAACATTAAATATTCCGCTCGTTCTTGCCATCGTCAGCATATCACGCATTCTGTCTGGTCTGGTTTCCCCAGGCGCGCCTCGAGACGAACACGCAAAGTGCCGTCATTCGCGATAAACGGGGTATCGCTGGGAACACCGACTAAGCCATGCGCACCCATCAAAAAGCCTCCAAACTCACGCGTACAACAGCTCTGCGCCGGCACCGTCGAGTGGGACGACGACGGCATTGGTAAACGTATTGCCATCATTGTCCGTCCACTGCTCGACGTGCGGGGGACTCCAGTCTCTTTGGCTCGAGAACGCGGCATCGAGGGCGGCGAGAAACGCGTTTGACGCGCGATGTGCGAGACGATAGGCGCTCTTGAGACGCACTTCGATGCGTTGTGGGGCTTTAGATTTCGATTTGGATCTGCTCGATGGCGAGGGCGAAGGTGGCCGCGGAGACAGCGCAGCAGGACCGCTCGGATCATCCGATGGAGGCGATAACGAGATCAAGTCACTCGCTTGAGACGCATTCGGCAATGGCGGCAGTGGCATATCGATGACTAGTCTGGAGTCGATAAAGGTCGGCGGACTGTGCTCCAGCAGACACAGCGCTACCTGCCACATCCCTACCGTCATGCGCGCAGTGGACGGCGGCGAGAAGAACGTCAGCGACCATATCCGGCCTGGAAAAGAGCATGTGAGCGAGCGGCCCAGCGACGGGGCGAAAAGAGGGGGGGTGTCCTACCTCGCGCAAGAAATTCGACACTGACGCGTCCAGAAACCCGCATGCGTTTCTGCCAGAGGTTGATCTGCATCTCTGCTACGAAGGTCCCTTGGCCATCCATCTCGCGTATCGATACTTCGTCCGCCGGCATAGAGCCGAGCACGAGCGCATCAACGCCTTTGTGCGATGTCAACAGCTACTGTCATAGTGTGTTAGGAGTCACCTACCGGGACTCGTACTCAACGGCGTCATTTGCTTCGTAAACGGTTCACGTTGGCATCTGAGTGATTGAAAGAGATCCTGGTTTGAACTAGCCAAACATGCGAGGCGTATCTCCGAAATCGTCGATTGCAAGAGTGGGGCTGCATGCGCGAGCAACGACGGCAGAAGGATATCACGACGATTCAAGACGCCCCAGTACACCGCCGAATGATGTTCGATGTACGGTTCCTGCAACAGTGCCGAAAGGTCCAGACCATAGGTCCGGCACGCGTCGGCACAACTGTTGAGAAGATCGGGTGATTCTATGTTGAGGACGAGGTCACGGATGAGGGCGAGGACGGTCTGCCGGACTTGTTTGGAGGTGCGCGAGGAGGTGAAGGAGAGCATGGATAGCCATGACGATGGATTTGATACCTGGCTGACTGGACGAGAGGTACCGGCTCGAGCATTACGTGGGATGTCACTGCTGCTGCGAGGGGTAGTAGGAGAGGTAGATTGTCGCGGCAACTTTTCATCGACCAAGCGTGCAGGTCCGCCATCGGGCCGTCTACTGTAACCTGCAACAGTCTCGTACGAAGGAGGGGGTGTATCAGTGTGATTGTTCGAGGATGGCTCCACCAGCTCGTCTGGGTACTTGTCCAGAACGACCATTGTGCAGTTCAGTGCTGCTGCGGCTCGAGATAGAGTGGTGGATGTTGAATAAGAGATATTTATGACCGTTGCCGCCCACTGAAAGCATACATCAGGGTTATGGCAGCATAGGACTGCGGAGGGGCTATTTGCTCTGATGTCGTAGAAATCAATGTGCACAGCACTTATGACAAAGGCTGCGCTTCCGAATAACTCTGTGGTTCATACACGAAACAGTCGCAAAACTCGTCTGCTCGAGTAACACGAAACCCTAGCAAACGATACAGTCCTTTGATGACTCGGACTTCACAAATCTCGCCTCCAATCGCCCTCTCAGCGTGCCGTCAGGGAATAGATATCGTGAATGTCTTTCAGTACATCATTGAGGAACGACTCGGGGATGGGATGCAACGACAACTCACTCGTACAGCAACTGAGACGAAGGACCTCCGAGAGGGGCCACGACGGCATTCGTATACCCCACACCGTGATCGGACCATGTATCTGGTTTCATTGTCGGTTTCTCTGCGAGTTCTGCGAAAAGTTTAAGGCCCCAGAGGAATGTCCGTAGAATTCAAGTGCGTACCTGAGGGTTCTGCTGATCTGGCCCGACGGGCGAGTTTTCGGTTTCCGCATCCGAGGCGAATGAAAAGTGAACCTTTCATTGGGTGAGTCGGTGGCGGAGGCTTGGACAGAGATGAGGAAGGATGTTTGTTTGTCTCAGAGCGAACGGGGACGTTTCGAGGAGATAATCGTGAATGTATTTTTCTATCGTGATTGTGTTCATACATTAACGACCGACTCTGTTGTTGCACATCGCGCGAAGGCGGGAACGTCGTGGATCGCACCTCCCGAAGCCTCGGGGTCAGAACTGGGTCGGGAACAACAGGAGGAGGGACCTCCACGACGAGCTGCGAATCGAAGAAGGTGGGTGGACTCGATTCAAGAAGGCTGATCATGACATGCAATACGCCTTGTCTTGATTTCCCAGACGTCGCGCTCGTCGATGAGGGGTCGGTGGAGAAAAAGGTAACAGACCACATCCTACCTATCCCAGATGTACAATTGAATGCAGGACGTGACAGTGTGGAAATATGCTCACCGGATGCAATAAATTCAATGCTGGCTTGCCCGATCACTTTCATTCGCCTTTGCCAAAGAGAGATGTCGAAGGAAACGACATATCCTTGATCGCTCGTCCGTAGTATGTGGATCTTATCCAAGGGACGATTATCCAGAAGAAGGTTTTCAGAAGCTATCAAATGTGTTACTCGAATTCTTTTGAAGGTCAACAAATAAATGAACATACCAGTTCGCAGGCTCTGAACCCGAATGCCATCCGTTCCATGAAATGGAGGACGGCACACGCGGAGTGCGTGGAACAGTGCCTGATTCGAGCTGACGAGACACGCACGCCGAATGTCCGATATCGCCTGGACAGATAACGGTCGAGAATGGACCAACAGGGCCACGAGCAACTCCCGGCGATAGTTGACTACAGCCCAATACATCGGGGTGTGGTCCGCGACGAAAGTCTCCTGGAGTATGGAGGACAGGGTGAGTTTATGCTCGGCACACGTTTCTGCGACGGAAGAAAGTATCTCATGTGCACTTTTCTGTTCTTCGCTGCTTATGCGAGAGGGCGGAACGACGAGATCGCTCACGGTCGACAAGACGGACTGGCGAGCTCGCTTAGCAGAAAAGGACGATGCAAAAGGCAGGAGTGAGAGCCAGGAAGAGTTTTTAAGGGCACGGGGTTTTGGAAGAGTCGTGGGTCTGGCGTTCTTTGGAGAGGATGTGGTATCATGGGGCGAAGATGGTGGTGGCGGTAGTGATTTATCTACAAGCAAGACAGGGGGCTGGAGATTTGTGGGATTCGAACAAAATGGGCCACTGCTGGATCCTGCAACGGGTTCAGGAAATGCGGACAAGCTTGCAGGCTGATTTGCGCCGCGACCGGTGGCTCGATGAATTGATAGGGCGTCGTAGGCTGGGGGTAGGTCGCCTGCGCTCTCGCCATAGCGATCATGGTTGGGTTCGATTTCGGATTTCTGTTCTTGGATCAAAAGCATCCTGTCAAATCGTCCACGGAAGGTTCCTGGTGGTGAGTCAACTCGGGACTACAAGAAGCTGCTGGGCATCTCCGAATATACTTATAGGTCACCTTCATGCAGCCTTCCTCGTGTTCGCATGGTGTTGAAGTAATACACACAGCCAAGGGTATGCTGTGCGACCTGCTGCGATTCTGTTGTTCATGACAGCCCCCCAGCACCGCCAATGCGCTCGTTCTTTACGGATGCGGGTACTGGTTTGAACAAATAAGGTTGTTCACCACAGAAAAGTGACGATGCGGGGAAAGTGCGGGGATACTAGTCTTTGTCTCGAGTCGCTCCATCGATGAGGGTCGGGCCAAACTGTCGCTGAAACGTTTCCTCTGTGACGAGTACGGACTCTCAGTGATTTGGATACGTGGGAAATCGCGCCTCGCTCGGGACATTGTGGCACACGGCCGCCGATGACGGTATATACCGCGCAACTTTGCACACCCATCATATCGGCATCACTCCCACAAGCTTGTTGACTGCAAAGTGAAGTGGCAATAAAGGTAATGACCGGACGCTCCATAGTTTGAGGCACGCGGGAAGACACTTTCTTCCCTCGCAAATATTGGAATGGCGTAAGATTCTCCATGGTCAGGTTGAGAAAAGAATCGTCTCCGAGGGTCAGTTTGTGACGACTGGTTAAATTATGGGTTCTGGTGAGACTTGGATTTCGGTTGTGCTGCACTGATTTGTGCATGTGATCTATGATTTCCTTCCTCGACGCCAGTCACAAAGTCCATCCATGAAGATAGTCATAGCGAGCGGGGTTTCCGGATTGTCCAGCTCGAGTGAATTTTGATGACGGGGCGACGAATTCCATGACACGCCACGTTGCACACTTTTACTACTCTGAAAAGACTGACTATTGTTGTTAGCCAGTGCCACCATCCCCTAGGTCCCATTCTTTTCTGAACTGCTTCAGGATGTTCCGTTGACCTCGCACTAGGTTCGTGCGCCGGGGCATCTCCTGTCATCGAGCTGTGGAGAATGTATGTTTTTGTTGGATTCTCATCCAGACTAGACACATGTTTGCTCATCACCTGTTATTATCATTACGATGTTTGGCGTGGTCAGCTGACTACCTCGACGAGAGTTAGTTCAATTGCTCCAGTGTGTGCTGGATAAGCAGGGTGTTTTGGGATCAAACAGTCATGGTGTTACTGGAACACGGTTCCGATGGCGTTTCACTTGTTTGACAGTGTGGATCAACTGCACAAGAGATTAGCCTGGAAAGCGGTTGGTCATACGTGCAAACTTGACTTGACGGCAGTGCGCCCTGGATAACCGGGGTTAATGCTGCCCGACACCTTTGACGCAAGTAAGCCTTCTTTCTGGATCCGCACGCCCCCCCGTGATTAGGTATCTCCGTGAGCGGTAAATTTTCGGATAGTTAGATGTGCCAGACTTACATGACTTTTTGACAGGGTGGGAAAGAATGGGCTCGCCGGAGATTCCCTATCACACAATCGCCGCCTTTTATTCAGCCCGGACTCTGGGTTGTCCCTCTTCCCCGACGTCGAGGATGCCTCACAATCCCAGCTTTTCTTTCTACCTGCGGGGATATGTGGCGGGTTCCCTCCCCCGCCGTTATCCAAAGCACTCTGCGGCTCACCGTATCGCCATGATGGCAACCGAAGCCACTCGGGCGGCGAAGAAAGAGGGGACAATTGCCGATATATTTACCACCCTTGGTCCGAGTGCCGACATCGCGCCACTCCCCGCACGATTCTCTGCGGTGAAGAAAGATGTGCTGCGTGACATGGGTGTGGCCCCCGATATGCTCGATCTGGCCTGGAAAGGCGTACTGAAGGCTCTTGAACCTCGCGTGCAGGAAATCATTTCCCTGGGAGGAAACGTATGCTCCTATTTCACTTTTTGTGACCTGTGGCGGCACACTCAAGCGTCTGTTGAGATTATTCCACGTATTTCATATGAAGAGGTAGCGGCCGGCTTGTCGGAAAGCCGCAAAGATACAATTCGAAAGACGGGCGTCGTAGTTATCACAGGGGGTGTTCCGAAAGAAGTGAGTGCACGTGATCATTGCACTGTGATACGACCGACGTACTAAAACATCCTGAAGGAAGCGTTGAGGTGGAAACTTCAGATCAAAGACTATATTGCAGCGAACCCTGTCAAAGGTGTTACTTCTTGAGAGTTCTCCGTCCACTGTGCTCAACGTAATGATTGGCAGGTTTCCCCGCAGAGAATATACAAGCATACGAACTGTACAACTCGAAATCACAGCTCTATGCGCGTACGCACGTTTCCCTACTTAATACCCAAAAAGCTCTTTTATCCCTTTGGCACTCCTCTACCTCCTTTCCCGATTCTATCGATTTCACAACACCCATCAGCTACTTTGACCGCCTACGCATACGCACTCCTGGCGATCAATCGTTCACAGTCGGTCCACACATTGACGGAGGAAGTGTCGAGCGATGGGAAGATGTCGCATTTAGAAGAGTGTGGACCAAGATTCTTTGTGGCGGACAAAATGGCTGGGAAACATTCGATCCATTCGACGCAACTTGGAGGGTGAATGCAAGACAAGACATGTATAATGCGCCGTACGTCTCGATTTCGTTCCCCAGAACTTCTATCTGCTTCCCTCCGTTGCTTTCTTGCTTTCCCCCTTTCCCCCTCATTCAGTGTTGTTTGCTGTCGAGACGTGCTAGTTCATAACCCGCTCATGCAACGCAGAAACCAGTGCTCCATTCTTCGGTGTTGGCAAGGTTGGACGTCCATGTCCTCTGCAGGTGTCAATGAAGGCACCTTGCGCGTCCTTCCCATGCTTTCGCTTGCAACCGCTTACCTCATCCTGCGTCCATTCTTCAAACCGCGTGGTATTCCGAGGACGCAGGAGTCCCTTACAAAGATGCAGGACGTAAGTTTGGCTGCAGGCGATTGGGAATTGAACCTAGAAGGTAGCGAGTTCCCCGGAAGCGTGCCCGGCAAGACACAGGAACTCAATGAAGCCACGCATCCACATCTGAGACTCGCGGAGACGATGGTATCTATTCCGAGGATTGAGCCTGGGGATCAAGTATATTGTGAGTATCCGTGGCCTTTGAGATTGTCATGACGAGCAGGGCTAACCATGACTGACTGATTCAGGGCATTGCGATACTGTGCATGCTGTGGAGCGCGAACACAAGGGCAAGGAGGACTCTTCAGTATTGTACATCCCAGCAGCTCCACTGTGTGTCAAAAAGTGAGATTCGTTGTTCTCGATGATCTGCGTGGTCGCGCATACTTTTACCAGCGCGTCGTACCTCCGCGATCAACGGATCCACTTCATCCACGGCCTCCCTGCACCGTGAGTCTCGATGTACATCAAGAGCTTATGTTTGACGAAGATATATCCCTACAGTGACTTTCCTGGAGGTGAAGGAGAATCTAGATTCTTCGGCCGAGCGACCCCACAGGACATAGCCACTCAGCAAGGCCGTTTGGCGACGGGCTTTGAGCCCTTCGTTACTACAAGCGCCGCTGGTGCGGCGCTCGTGGAGGAAGCCAACAAGATATTGTTTGGATGATATGAATCATGCAAGGGCGATTGTGCAGGCGTCTCGGAGGTCTATCGTCCGTAATTGGTCTAAGTAGCTGTTGTATTTGTTTGAAAGCGGCCGAGCTAAATGGCCCGGGAAAGAGGGCGGTTGGCATCATGTCAAAAGGTTGGCCCTCCACAGTACACGACTGAGCCGGTCCAGAACTGACACAGACGCATTATATCTTGCTTGTCGACTATCACCCCAAGTGACCAACAGTCTGGTGTCACCGATACCATAGTTGTTACAGGCTCACAATGACACGGCCTGCGCAAAGGCCCAAGTATGGTCGACGGATGCTAGCAGCTCGCTGGCCTTGACAAGTAGTGCCTTTGGAACTCCGCGTCGGCCGTTCTCCTCGTCGAACTGTCGCCGGTGTGTCTCACGTCGCAGGTTCGCAGTCTCTGCCCCCCCGCTCTGCACCTCACTCTTCCCACAAACGTCCACATGCAATATTGGCCCAAGATTGGGGCCCTTGTGGTGACGTTGCACGCCCCGGGCTGAGCCCATCCGAGGTAAGATTATACTCATTTTTCATTACCATATCTAATCCACCCTTCAGGCCATGCGAATTTTCATACGCGGCATCGAGGCCCTGCCCAGTGATGCCCTTCGATCTGCTGTGCTCGACAAGCACGCATCAGCAGAAAAAAGCCCCCCTTCAGCTGCTCCTCGCTACTTGGGACCACGAAGCGACGAAGCCCAGTGTCCACACGCTGGAACATATCCAACGCTGGCACCTCGATGCTGCGCACGCTCTCAGCGAATCAGGATACACGACATGGCGTGACATCTACACGGATCGGGGGCTCCCTGGCCTCACGGAGGACGAGCTATTTTACGGACGGGAGGTTCCCTCGACGGCCCAGGAAGCAGATTCGGATGCTACTGAGCTCTCGGTTATGGTAGACCACGCCAAAGAACGTGGTTTAAACGTCGAGTCTCTCGATGACCAGCCGGATGTCAGTGTGGGCTAAGAAGAGGCGAATTTCAATGAAGATCTCGGATGGAGGGTGCGTACAGGCGGATACTCGTGTTGTTGTTACAACAATTTTTTCTACAGAACTATCTACACTGAGTTGTACGAGGTACGTCGTCTTCCACGCTTGGCCTGCATGGAGAGCGCTGATCACACAGCGAGGGGATTCACCACTACGAGTTAGGTGTTGGTATACGCACTACCAATCTAATCATGTCTAATCAGTCTAATCATCGTCGAAAAATATTAGACAAGTTTAAGGTCCCTGAAATTACCTACACATTACATAAGCTCTGTAAAGTAAGTTGAATTCATAATGCAAACCTGAGCTAACCCAACAGCTTGTTCATCACAAAATAGACACTTCAAGTTGGGAATGTAGATTAGTATGCAGCCCCAAAGTTCGAAGACTTCACACATGTATGTCAGCTGAAAATTGTCAAATTAGGATTGTTACGTGATTTACGAAGCCCTGGCAAGATTTGTGAGTTTTTATTGGTTGGTTGGTTTAAACTTCCTGATGCCGTTACCAGAAAAGTCAACGATGACAGCGGATGTTACGCGGACTCGGGAACTTTATTCGATGAGTCTCGAGACGTCTCTATATCTGCCGCCGTGTCTCCAGATCTGGAGGCCTGTCTGTGAGCCCTGCGTAGGGACCACCCGCGGAGAATGATAATAACGCTTCTCGACGATGGACGAAGTTCAGCTCTAACGCCGTGTCGGACAGCTTCATAAACACAGTACGTACAGTCCACTGCCGAGATCGGGATTCTTCGCTTGAGCGTGGTGTTCTATTTTGGTTACCAGGGTCGAATGCTCAAACTGCATTCCACATAAAATGGGCGCTGTACACAAAGCTGTCGTCCAGTCCCATTTGTAACTGTGACGCCATGGGCCCTAGGCTTTTCACCCAGAGTCTCGCCCTCCTCGCAGCTGTGCATTGCGCATCTTCTGCGACCTACTCTCTATCGAGTAGTTTGACAGGCCAAAAGTTCCTCAACGCGTTCACCTGGAACACGACTACGGATCCAAATTATGGACGTGTGTATGTAACGTCGTTCGTCGTTATCCGTTCAAGTACTTTAATGTGCGGTGCCGCAGGAACTATGTCGATTTTGCGACAGCACAAGTCAAGGGTCTCGTATCTGTCGTTGGAAATCAAGTTACATTACGCGCCGACAGTACCACAGTACTCAATTCGACGGGGCCTGGACGAGATTCATTCAATCTCGTGTCCAACAATCAGTATACTAATCATGTTGCCATGTACGTGCTTTTACCTGCATCGGCTGGTTAATCTCTCACGTGTCATAGTTTTGACATCGCTCATATGCCTGAAGGTTGTGGTACTTGGCCAGCTGTTTGTGAGTCGCCTGCCCACTTTCTCGTGGTAACATGTCTCGGGGCTTACATGACGACTATACAGGGTTAGTTGAACTACTACCCTCTGCTGTTAGCGCAATTCACCCAGTGTAACAAATGAACTTCTTAGGGTACATCCATTCCCAATGTAGTGTAAATTGGGCTGACAATTAATTTCTTGTAGGAACTTGGCACGGACTGGCCTAACGGAGTATGATATATTCGAATCTCATAATTCGCGCACTGAGATGGAATGCATTAGGGCGAAATTGACATCGTAGAGGGCGTCAACAACCAACCCCCTGACACCATCACATTACATACAAGCGCAAGTTCGTCCTATCACACCGACAACCGCTCACGTCAACCTGCTGATTATTCAATCCCCTAGATTGCACAATGCCCTCTTCTCGGCAGATGACCGGGTGAATAAAGGTGCTCTGATATGCTCCATCAAGAGTATGCTCACCATACCATGGTAGAACGAGTCAGGGAAACAATTGCGATGTGTATGAAACAGACAATGCGTCTTGCGGAGTCTCAGTCAACGCGACCAACAGTTTTGGTCCGCCCTTCAATTCGGCCGGTGGAGGAATGTGAGCTCGTGTACTATGCCCCCGTGTTTCGCACCCCCATGTCACCCCGACATTGACATGATGCCGGAAATTGTCAGGTATGCGATCGAGCGCACGTCCTCGTTTATCAAGGTCTGGTTTTGGAGCCGATACGGTTTGTCTCTTCCGAGCGACGTGTTAATTCCTGGTCAAACAATCGATACTGATAACTGGGTATGGACCGAATGCTTGTGGCTGAGAGCAGACCAGAAGCTGAGACTCTTTAATAAACATGACAGGGAACACCTACGGCATACTTTCCGAGCAGCGCCAATTGTGATTTTGCGACCCATCTCAGTGCGTTCAGAATCGTGATTGACCTCGATTTTTGTGCGTGTGTTTCTTCAGCCAAGCACGATACATTGCCATTCTCACCGCACCTGTTTCCCCCCACAGGTGGCGCATGGGCTGGAAGTTCTCAAGTCTACCAAGAATCTGGCTGTCCATTGACCTGTGACGGTCAGTTATTGTTTATGAGCAAAAACTCGCGATGCTTAATCTACTAAAACCTGGCAGATTACGTAAATTCTAATCCTTCGGCCTTTCGCAACGCCTACTTTACTTTCAACGCGTTGACCATCTATGAATAGAGGAGGGTGGAGAGGCGCAATGGACGTTTTTCGTGTCAGTGACGCTTGGGTCTAGAAATGTTTGTCCAGAATTTCTTGGAGGTGATTGTCGCTCGATATATTACATCCACTTCAATTGGAACATGGTAATACGAGAAAGCTGGTCATGATGCACGCGACGAACGCCCCATTTCCCCTGACTGTTGACTCAGTGACTAGTGTGTGTGCGAGGGTTCAGCACAAATGATGTAGCTGGAGTGACGAGTCCACTTGGGAGCCGCAACTGTCATCCGTCTCCGAAGATAAGCGTAAGGGTGTACGACCAAGGGTGGAATAGGAGGTGGGCGACAGCGGCGGTTTTGAGCCTGCGAAAGCTCTCGTCGGGGGGCTGCCGCTACCCCAACTGCTGCCCTCCAGGGTGTTCAGGATGTGTACCAGCCTGCATGATTAAATTAGGAGTGAATCCGACACGTCAACGCGAATGAGAGGGGAAGGCCCCTTGGTGCGTTAAAGTGAGCAAACCTGAAGGAGTGGTGATAGAAAGAGGCTTCGACACTAGGTAGATACCCATGGGCACGAGGTCCATGCCATCAGACCAGCCGACAGGAATGGCACCCTTTAACATTGTCAAGCACGGACGTCTCCACTCCATCCATGCAGCGGAACCAGACGTACACAGGAGGCAATCCGAGTCGCCCGCGCCGGTCGTGACGTCCCTCAGACCGAGGGCGGTGCGCTGGTGTGAAGTCTGGGTCGGACCGGAAAGCGAATTCGACAGTATCGGATTCGATGACGTGTTTGGTTGTTACGTGCTGGTGGTGATCCGGTGTACATAGAAGCTCTGCACGGCCTGCCGTGCGGCGGCGTCACCGAATCATCGGAATGGAGCGGTTCGTAACAGAAAAAAACAATGCCGAGATGAGCTTCAGTAATCAAACACGAGGAGGAACAACAACGATGGTGACAATTGGGTCAGAGCTTGTTCCGCTTGCCATGGAGTTCTTACTTCCTGTCTAATACATCGCTTTCAGCGTTAGAGCTCCGTCTCGTCGAGAACCGTTCCGTGTTCAAGGGTTTGAGAAACCGTGGGTAAAAAAACGCACCTAGCACTCTGCATGATTGAGAGAGAGCCGCATCCCAGGCCTATTTCAATTGGCCTGGCTCTTTGTGCTCGCAAGGCAGTGGAAGCCCCTACTAGAGCCGCAGGCAAGGATGGCAGCGCTGTAAAGGGCCAGGGCATGCTCTTGGGGTCTGGGGGGAAACGAGTATGACCGGGCGGCATGCACAAATCTAGTCTATTTGCTGTGTTTCAGAAAGAGCTGAGTTGAAGGTTAATGAATTCGGAAGGAGCAGGAGGAGGGCAGGGGCCACGTGGGGTTTATCCAAATTAGGACCGGTGTAGCGCGGCCGCACAAGCGGGTTCCAAGCAACTCGACGTCTCCGCCATTTCCCATATCTTGCTCGATCCGCGTCCTCCTCCTGCTCGACCACACCTGTCCCCCGATCTACGTCCGCCCTTCTCTTCCCCGTCTATCCACCTCATTTCAAGTCCCATGTCCCTCAACGCCCTCCCGTACGATCTCTTGTTTAACATCGCCCAGTATCTTTCCATCGACGATATCCACAATCTCCAAGCGGTGAGCACCACAATTCGTTCGTGGGTCGTCTTGTCGGCCTTAATTAGTCACTTGTATTGTTTCTTGATCACAGGCTTGCAAATCACTTCGGGCGTTTACTCTTACCCGACCCGTCTACCGTGCGCTTGCACATGGCTTGCTTGCCCGCTCTCGGCCCTTGCCCCTTCCGGCCTTCCAACGTCTCTCAGACCTCTCCACTCGAAATCTCATCAAGGCCGTCGACAGAGCCCATAGTTTTGAACGTGCTTGGAGGGTCCGTGCACCTCGCCCCGCAAAGTCCCAATTTTCTTTGTCTGCTTCCCCATCCACCCCATCCGACAGACCCGGCCAGTGGTACACAAAAATATCCGCACCGCCAAACGAAGAGATTGATTGGCTATCGCCGATCACGTCCTCATACACCCTCTGTGCCACCAAAAGCGGTCGGGTCATTTGCTGGGATGTTGCACGCGACGTCTGCCTCGCAGAGTGGGACCCGCGGACGCTGTCTACACGACGTGACAGCAGTGAACGTGTCTTCAAAGATGGCCGCAAGATGGATCGACGCAAATCAAAGGAAGACGACGATGAAAACGACGACGGCAGTCAGGAGGACGCAGACGCCGAAAAGAAGTGGGAATTGTGGAAATGTCGCGTCGAATTCGACGAAAGGGCAGTATACTTTACGATGGCGAGGGTTTTGGAGGGCTCGTAAGTATATCAAGGCACGCTTATGTAGCATTCTAATCCAGATCAACAGGTATGATGACAATCGAGTAATGGAGTTCGTTCTTATGAAACTCGCCTTCCCGCCAGATGCGCGGGACTATTCTTCTCCGTCGTCCCAACCCTTGTCATTCACTCCGGAATCTCACTGTCACTCTCCTTACAAGAGTCCAGCAAACTCTCCCCCGCCTTCGTCTCAGGCATCTTCCCCACAAGATTCAACTCTCCATGCGTTAAGTACGACCACAGATTCTGCCTACCCTACGCGTTCGCCCTTGTCCACGCGAACCACATCACCTCTCCCTGATTGCACAGAGTGTTACCGGGAGGTGCTGACGCATAACGTCTGTCCCTGTGTAGCCCCTTCTGCCTATCAAACCTGCCCTGGGGGCCGCCTTATAGGTGCTCGAGGTTCGCTCCACGCGGATCTTCTCTTTGAAAGTCATTCCCAACATACACTCGACCCTAAACCTATCTTCTTTCCGTTGACGTCCTTCCATACAACGGGTGTGGTTATGAATGTTTTCCTGCTGGACCCACCGCGCCGCCTCTTGAGCGCGTTCGTATGGGTAGCGAGTAGTAACACCATCGGTAAGAGAATGTGAGAACACGATTATGTCAAAGTATTGATTTCTTTCTAGGTTTATATGTTTTGCTGGATTGGGCTAAAGATGAATATGTTTTCGTGGATACTGGTGTTGGCTGTGTAAGTGCTACGTGTTCATTGTTCTTCCGCGCGACGGATCATCCGTTCAAACACATCTATAGACGTGCATCTGACATGCAAAATATTTTTCTAGCTTATATCTTCAAATTGGTCTTGCATCTTACACGAGGACCAAATAGTCATCCACTCAGAAGAAGCGGACGCTGCATATCAACATTTTTATCCTCTCACCATCCTCCGCAACTTTATCAAACCCCGTAAACCCAGCCTTCTCGCGAGTCGCATCCAAAACCATAATCTTGAAATCACGAATCACGACCAGTTGCACAAGTTTCGTCGCGATGACCTGCCCGTTATTTCAACTCGATTATTACCACTGAGATCAATATCGAAAAAGTTTGTTTTCCCTACTGTTCAACCCAGTTCTGTCGGAGTTGCCCACCCCATCATCACCACCAACCCTGACGCAGAAGATGAGGAGGAAACCTCTGGTGATGTCAGTAGTCCATTGCCGGCCGTTATGGAACGGCCCCTTTCTGGACCATCTACTACCGCTATACCTGCAGAAAAGTCCGAAGTGGCCAACGAGGAAGAGGGGTCGCTCGACGGCAGCTCGGAGTGCGGAACGGATGATGATAGGTGGTCACAGGAGGCCGTGGCAGAAAGCTCGAGATCCAAAGGAAAAGGAAGAGCTGACAATGAAAGTGTTGTTGACGAGTATGAATCGGGTCCGTCACCTAGGAGAGCAAAAGATAAGGGTAAGATGCGGGAAGTGGACGCCGAACAGGAACTAAATGGAGAGGCAGCCCAAGTCCGATCATCGTCGCATCAGAGTTCCCCTGGCACTAGTCATTCGTCCTCGAGCGTCTCGACGGCAACGCAGCCCCTCGCACCATCAAATGCTACAACAACATCGTCATTGGCCCCAAACCCGTATCCATTTCCACCTTGGTATCCCGAGTCGGCCCATTTTGTTCGACAGTGGTGGCCCACACTACCAGGCGTTCCTCGGCTCAGTTGTACAGTCGTTCTACTCGCCGCCCATGATCCTGAAACCCACCGTACCCGATTTGTACTGGCGCAGCACTACTTTCGCGTCCCAATTATCCGTGAGCTTTCGACGTCGAATTCACCATCGTCCGACGCTCACACGGGCGGTGACGGAGATGACGAGATGCTTCACCTGTGGTACGTCTCTACGCCCTTTGAAGTTGTGTGTGTACTCGATGGTACGGGGGACAACGATGACGATGAAGAAGCGGGTGACCGGCCACGTCCCCTTGTTGCTGTTGATTTTGGACATGCTGTCTGGATCGAGTACGCTGCGGAACCGGGAGGTGTCTATGGTGTGGATGCGTCACGACTCGTGGGCAATGGATCATTTTCCGATAGCGAAGACGACGAAGACGAGGAGGACGAGGCTCTATTTGCAAGCGTATCAGACGATGGGAGCGGCCCGGCGTCGGCTTCAGCATCGAATGGCCCGAATCGTTTTCACGATTTACCTGGACGTGCCACTGGCGAATCGACGAACCGTCACGATGGAGACGGAACGATATACGACCCACGACGACACCGCGTGCCAAAATGTCTTCGCTTCGTCACGTTTCCACCTGTCTTTACCGCGGTGGATCGGAAACGGGAGAAAGGGCGTGTAATGCGCGAGGAAGCGGCTGTGCGTACGCTCGAGATCCCAGAAGAACTTGATTTGGACGGGGTCGAGACGATCAACATCGATCAAAGCCAGGGAGCTGTGATTTTGTCGGTCAAGGAAGGCAAGATTTTCATTTTGAGGTATGAGTGAACGGACATGAGGGACATTATGCGGGTTGGGGCGTGTAACATATGGTGCATGTACTATCGTCGATCGAGCCTGGATTCTTAGACGTGGTCTGTACATGCATGTTCCAGTAATAACACTACTAGTAGCATTTCCTAGTAGACATAGCCGGGTGTCCTATTGACTTTCCTGCTAGACCTCCATGCTCGAGCTGCTGGTAGCGGCGTGACCAGCATAATACCCGAACATTGAACCCGGATAAGGCGGAACTTAAATGTTGACTACGACAATTAAAGGCTGCAGTTCCCCATTTCACGCACCACGCCTACTACCATCATGCCAGGTCTCCCCGATCCTATCGCGCAAATACTTGGTAAACGCGGACGGAAAACAGGCGTGACCGTCGGGGAGGCCATACGCGATAACGGTTAGCCCGAGTTTAGGTACCTTGGATTCCTTGCAGATGCCAGAAGCAAGCCCGGCCCGTTCACGTTGCCTCGTGCCCGTCTCATGATAGGATGATGGTAGTATGCGGCACGGCCGTGCCGCAATGGCAGCTGAGTGGCAACGATGCACTGGGAATGGAAGCTTAGCTAACACTGGGCCTGCCCGAAGCCTCGTTCGAGGAACGGTGTCCAGTGCGTGCAGGAAGGGTGGGCTAGCTTCCTCCTCATCCGCCAGCACCGTCGTCGTGGGTCGTGCTCAGTACGCCTGTATACGAGGTAAACTATCCTTCGTGTCTTTGACGACGCCCCAGGCATCTAAACGGATTCGCAGTGACCTCTTCACACACTGGCATCCCATCACCCTCGACGACTCTTCACACCACGTCTTCTCAGCTGCCCACCGGAAATCCGCCACTTGTTGTTCGCTAGTACCTCCAGCGCATCCCAGCCCCGTCTTCTGTCTAAACCAGGCACCCGCATCCATTGTCGCCACATCCATGTTTGGCCTTTGGGGCAGTGGGCCCTCGACCCCAAAACGAACCAGTACACTCAAGCCTGCACCTCTCACCCCCAAACTCACGACCACCACATCCCTCGAGTACCCACCTCATCAAGCCCACGATACGCAATGGGAGCACGTCAAACACGGGTCCCCTTCGTCACCCGACATCGAAGACGATGCCGCCTTGGAGCGCCTCGGGTATAGCCAGGTGGTACCGTCCCCGCCGTCTGGCGCTCCGTCTCTTCAGTGGCAGGAGGAGAGAGAGCAAATGCGCCAACAGATCGAGGCGTCACTCGCTGCACAGCGCAAGGCAGAGAGCGACCGTGACAAGTGGGAACGAAAGGTGGTGGAACTACGGTCCAGTATCCGCGCAGAACGGGAGCGGGAAAGGGACGCGTCGTCTGCCAAGAACCGTCGCGACCGAGAGCGGGATAAGGAGAGAGATCTCGGCGCGGCTGCCGGTGCCGTGACGGACGCATTGAAGGAAGAGAACGAGAAACTGAAGAGCATGCTTCAACAACAGACGCAACAGCTGGACGTCGCACGGGAAGGAATGAATCAGGAGCGTGCGCGGTTGCTGTCTGTTTTGGAACGGCAGAAGGGAGAGTTGAATACCGTTGGTAAGGCGCACAAGGAGGAAGTAGAGACGTTGAAGATGAGCTTACTGGAGCACGCTCAGCGGGTCGAGCATCTGACGACTGACCGCGAGCGCGTACGGAAAGAAAGGGAATCCGTCAGAGGGAGTCTCAATACAGAGATCGAACGGCTGAAGCAGACTCACACGGAAGAAACTGAACAGACTAGGATCGCACTCGAAGAACTTCACCGTGATCGAACGCAGGCGCAGTCAGAGCTACGGAAGGTCAGAAAATCGCTCGACGCGTACGCTCCCAAGCTCGACGACAGCCTTCGCGAGATCGATGCTCTTCGCCGCGAGCTCCACAATACGAAGGAATCGCAACGGGTAGCTGCCGAGCTTAAGCAGCGTCTGGAGATTCAAAACAAGGAGCTTCGCAGTGCACGAGAGGAATCATCGGCGCTGAAGAAAGAGTTCAATCAACTTGCGACCCTCCTGGAGGACCGAACTTCGGAGCTCAAAGGCGCGCAGAGTTTCCTCACAACGGCAGATGCCTTTTCTGGCGCCGAGGTTACTAGTACCCTTCAGAGGCTTAATGCAGAAGTGCTGCAAAGCACTGCATTCATGGCGGAGTCGATGGTGGAGTCGTTTTTCCTTAAGACGACGCCGCAAGCGTCCAAGGCCGATGAACAAGTGGCAGCTTGCAAACGAGCGTCTGCTGCGATCGGAGGCATCATTATCCATGCCCTCGGGACGAAAAAACATACGGACGACCCTATTTTGATCCAAATCGCATTCCAGGCGTATCTAGCATACCATTTGGGCTGGATTGCACGCGCCTGGATTATCAGCGGAGACGAGGGCCATAACCGGTTCATCGACGCAATTTACAAGAGCGTGCATGAAAAAGGTGACTAGTCACTTCTCGAGAACCCAGGCCACCCTACTCACGCATATGATCAGAGGCACAGGCCATTGCTGGTCGCTGGCGTGCCCTCACGCGTGCGCACGTCCCATCGACATCACTTGACGACTCACAGGTCGCGTTTCAAATTGCGACCAAGATTATCTCCGGCCTCGGCGACATCCTCCTCGCCGCTGGGTGCACCGCACCGAAATCGGACATCGGGTCGGCCCTCTCTTCCAAATTCTCCGAAAAACTTGCCTTCTTGATCTCTTTGGCTTTGCGTGTGAACAAGATCGTTGGAGAAGATGTCACCTCTGGCGATTTCGAAGTGTTGGCAATCTCGCCAGGGACCGCATTTGATGAGACGACGATGGAGGATTCGTACGACGATGGGGGGTCTGCGAAGGGAAGAGGGAGCAACACATCCAAGATACTGTGTGCGACAGACCTAGGCCTGAGGAAGAAGACGCGGGTGGGAATGACTGGGGAGAAGCAGTGGGAGACAAAGATCCTGCTCAAACCCAAGGTCGCACTCGAGTCGGTCATTGATATCATGGATGAGTGAGCAGCATGGGTCGATTCCCCAAGAATTTTGTTTTATGCCCCTTCTGCGTTTCTGTACGTTGGTGGTTGTACTGCTTGTGTCATAAAGTTGTAGGTTGTAGGATAGTATACTCAACGCGGCTTGCTTTGACTCCGGGTATACTCCATATATTCATGCCAATTCACAAGAGGTGTAGAAGCGACAGGCACACGTAGCTTTTTGACCCCGCCAACGACATCGTAGCCATTGCGTTGTAAGTTGATGGGTGCCGGTGTCCAATTTCCTCAGGCTCAGCCGTCTTCACTCGATGCACGACGGCAATGCAGGGTAGATAGCGGGCGGGTGACACTGGGGATTCTTGCTGTGGGCGGGTCACCGGGCACATTCATGAAGATGAAGTTTACCGATCCGGGCCACCTACGTGGGAACTGCCGAGGAGGCCTGCTCGCACTCAAGTCTTGTCTCTGTTGCATCGATAAAACCTGTGGCAGCCTGTCAGTGTCTGTCGGTACTTCATGACAAGGCTCGATGGATATAACAGGTGACGCACGCGTTGTAGGCGCCATAATAAATGTGTCCTGGTGACATCAGCAAAGTTGCGAAATTGTGACATGTGATGACGTGTAACCTGGCCGCGCCATCAAGCCGAGATGACATCATACGCGATCGCCACGTGAAAGTTCGAGCATATCATCGCTTTCTCGAGCATTCAGAGACGTTATACGCTCTTTTCGTGAACGATATGTACAGTATATACCGTATGACGCTAGATCAGCACATTTATTCTGCCGCGCTTTTTTCACCTCCCGCGCTGCGCGCTCTGTTTTCCACCGCGTTTTTCCGGACCCATCGCATTTTTTCAGACCTTCCACGCTGCGCGCTTTATTTCCCACCGCGTTTTTTCGGCCCTATCGCGTTTTTTTCACCTCCCGCGCTGCGTGCTTTATACCACCACTGTTGAGAATATAGATATTGTATCTACATTAGCCCCTATTGGATCAGATATTTCTTGGTATTATTTTATCTTATCCGATCCAGACCTTTAGTCTAGATTTTGGCTGACACTATTCATGTTAGTAATGATCTAGACTTATGATGTCATAGCACACCATACCTAGAGTTCTATCTGCTATTGGACAGTTTTCGGGAGACAACCCGAATGCGAAGGGACAAAGGAATAAACCTCAGGTGGGAATACTCACCTGGATGATGAACAATACTGGCAAGATCAAGTGAATAGAGGATAGATCTCTGAGAGACTCAGGTGGAACGAATCGAGAGATAACTTGTTAGATTAGATGACCACTAAACTGATCATCTTTTATACGTAACGATATTGTTTGTATCTATGTATGAAAGTGACCATAGATAGAAAT
>JBBPNQ010000261.1:0-22791 GCA_038090975.1 Boletellus pseudochrysenteroides
CAGCCTCTTGGAGACGACGCAGGTATCTGGTGGAATGTGAGTGCGGATGTCCGTGGATGGCGAACGGCGCACAGATTGGGCGGGCCTCTTTTCTTGGGCTGGTAGTCGTAAGTGCAGGGGATGCCGAGCGCGGTGCAGTGCTTGCACGGCTGTCTGGGATCGCCGGGATGTTCTCGGACACAGCGAACCTTGCGGGCCCTGCAAGCGTCGCAGCCTGCCGGCGGTGAGCAGGTGGATGACGCGATGCGGGGTGGACGCACTCTGGGATTGCCGCCTGTGGGGCAGACGAGGTCAGCGGGGGGTCGGGGAATGCAGACAAACGGCTTCACATGCTCCGGGCGAGGACGAGGACGATCAAGACACCCGGACAATCCCCTAGTCGTACTTTCTTGCACCTGCCGTTTCCGGTGGGATCAGTCAATTATTTCATACGTAATTTGCTTGCCATATCTACACCCCGTCCCCCAGCGCACGCAGCATCGCCCGTCCCTGCGCCATGTCCAGTCTCCCCTCCGCGCAGTGGCGTCGCACCAGAGTCCCGATCGCACGCCGCTGCTTCCTCTGCTCCCAGTCCCCCCACTCCGTCTTCCCCCGCACCAGACGCGCCCAGAAGTTGAATGCCATCACCGGATCCTCCACGTGCAGGCAGGCAACGATGCAGCACTTCCCCACATTCGGCGTGTGCACGACGCTCCCCTCCTCCGCCATTCGCACAATCTCCCATGCCTGCCGCACATTGGCCTCCAGCCGTTTCTCGTCCGTGCCTTCTCCGACCGCCACGCTCGCCTGGATCACCGACACCGTCGACTTGGCCGACAGCGACACCCCAACTTCTCGTGCCCGATCAAGCATTTCCGTCACAAGCTCCGCGTCTCCTTGCACGATCGCCTCATGCAGCACCGTGCCAAACGTGACCTTGTCCGGCCGCAATCCCTGATCGACCATCCGGTTCACCACTCGACTTGCCGCCCTCGCTGATTGCCGTGCCATCGCAGAGAGTGCAATATTCATGTCGTGTTGGTCTGGTATCTCCCGCCGCCCGATCAAAACTCGCAGCGGGCGAAGCCCCTCCCCCATCTTCCCGAGCATGAAATATCCCCGCGCCAGTGCACTTAGGCAAAAGTGATTCGCTTCTTCCAGTGGTAATATCGACTCCCGGAACGCTTCCAGAACTCGACGGGCGAATTGGTAGTAGTCGGTCTCCCTTTTCTCGTCCAAATCCAAACAGCCCTCGTCCATGCGACGCGCTCCATTTGTCTTCCTGTCCAATTTCGTCCGTGTCCACAAGTCGCGCTGAGCGAACAAACTAACCACCCGCAGCATCGTTGCCGTGTTTCCAACCACGAACTCGCGTCCGTGACCCACCGAGTATCTCTCCCAGAGCGCACGCGCCTCCGTCGCGAATCCCTGGCTGGCAGCTAAGGCGATGAAACGACCTCGATCATAACGGGGTATGGGCTCCGATGCGCCGACAACCTGTTTAGCCAGAGACCGCGCGAGATGCACATCATGTTTTTGTCCGACGAGAAATCTCATGAGCCATGTTAACGTCGTGCCTTGGGGTGATGGGTAGTCTGTCATCACTTTCACTCGACGAGACTGCGTGTGACTGTAGAACATGTGTGCGGCTTCGCAGTCACCCACACGCATTGCCCGGCTGTAGAACAGATGAATAGTCTGGGTGGGGATAATCACACCACAGCGAGGATCCACGAGATGGCACATAAGCCAAGCACATGCCTTGAACTGGGCGGGAGAACATCTCTCCAGAGAGGCATGCAGTAACTCTAGCGCAAGGGGTTCCAAATCCTGTTTGAGCGAATCTTGCGACTTGATGATTGCCGCAATGAACCCCACGCCACGATGATGCCAGTCCCAGTGGAGACAAGCGCGGGCCAGTGCAGATCTCACTATCACTGCGAAATCATGCGCGAGCGGAGGCGGGACCTCGGCCAGGAGGGCTTCGGCAGGCACATGTCCACGGTCGGAAAGGGTTTGGAAAAGTTCGAAAGCTTCGGGATACCGCCCCAGTAATACGAACTGGTCGATTAACGCATACGCAAGGAAAATGGCTTCAGGGGGTCGATAAGACACAGCTTTTGCTCCCGTAGGCGGCTGGAGCGATCCGAGGTGTTTCAGGAAAGGGCCAAGGACAAAATCGACCGAGGATCGGTCAAGAGTGTTTGAAGTCATATCATTTATAATGGCCTTGATGACATGCAACGCTGCTGGCGCGGGCAAGGCGAAGAGATGATCCTGGCGACGGATGATTGTGAGTAGGGATAGTGTCGTCTGTTTGTCTAATAAACTGAAATGTCGGTGAGGGACACAGAGAAGGGACGCGGCTACCTCGGCCCGCTGCTCTTGGTGAAGGAGATGGTCGTCCAGTACGTCTGTTGTGAGATTATCCACGATATCTTGAGATCCATGCTTGACAGCTCCCTCTGCGAGGCGGCAAAGAACGTCTGTTGGTAGAGAGGCAGATAATGTGGGGTCTTTGGCGCGTAATTCTGCGTAGGCAACAAAGGGGCTATGCTTGGTTTTCTCGGACATGACCTGTTTCGCCGCCAGTTCAGGATTTTTTGCTGTCTTTGGCACCGAGTAACGCGATACACGCAGCACTCTCTCCAGCAGGGCGGGCCTCGGATCCGGGGGCGGGTCACCAGGACTGAGGGGGGGCGGCTGTGCCGCAACTTTCGGAAGACTCTCGCGAGTGACGAGATTGACATGGCTGTATCTGAGACTAAGGGATGTAGTGTCACGGACATGACTTTGGACGAGTCGTTGGGCGGAAGCTGAGTTGGAGGCATGCGCTCGGAGAATACGGCGACAAAGTAACATATGTTAGCTAGAGACAAAAGACCCGGTCAACTGTTGTAGCCTTTTCGGAACACAAAGCTGCTCACCGCATGCCGCATATGTAGCCGGTTCTTGACAGGGAATCTCGACGTCGCGCCCTGAGTGAACGCGACCAAGACTTGCACAATCTGGTGGTGAAAATTTGGGAGAGCGAAAGGAAACTAGTACAAACAAAGACAAATACACGCCAGTACTGCCACTTTATTGGTATCACCACATAACCCTCTTGTGCATGTCGGAGCGATTGGGCGACCCTTGGAAGACCATATCACGGACTTTCTATCAAGTTACGCATAATGTGGTTTTACTGTTCGCGGGCCGGCCGTGATCCAGATATCACCCACCCTGGTGACGTCGGCTAGACCTATGATGATTTCGGAGGTTTCCTTTTTCGGATAACGGGTCCACGAGAGTGCAACCATCCAGTCTGCTGCAATGGGTGCCAGCCAGTCGACAAGCTCACAAGCCCAGACATCTCATGCCCTTCATGTCTTGCGAGTCACCCCGTCTTCTCCGGCATCTCACACATCCATCGAACCCTTCTTCGACTTCATCGTAGGCTACAATGACATTAATTCCTTTTCTGCCAGGACCGAGCTCGACGCTACTGAACTTGAACGGATCGTCGAGGAACACGAAGAATCGGTTTTAAACCTTCTTGTTTGGAGCAGCAAGACACGTGAAACACGAGGTTCGTTTCCTTCACTCGTGACCGCAATCCTCCACTCATCCACCGCACCAGTGGTTCCCATCGTGCCATCTCGTGGATGGGCGCTCGCGCAACAGGCGACCCTTCCACTGGAAGACTCGGGTACTCCCCTACAACCATCCCTTCTTGGTCTTAGCATGCGCATGTGTGAATTCGAGTCCGCGACCGACGGTGTATGGCACGTGCTCGAAGTGATGGAGGGAAGCCCTGCTGAGAGTGCTGGCCTGGTCCCGTATGGCGACTGGATAATTGGTTGGTCTGGCGGTGTCCTTGGCGCTGAAAACGATTTTTATGACCTAGTGGAAGCTGTATGGTCGCCCTTTACCGTGGCTGCACATCTCCTCACCTACATCATTCCAGCACGTGGATAAACCCTTGCGGGTCTACGTTTACTCCTACGACTTTGAGTATGCCTTTAAGACCCAAACTTGCCCATCCCAGACTCACGACACTTTTAGCAACCTTCGAGAGGTCGTCCTTGTTCCGAATCGCCATTGGGGTGGGGAAGGTCTCCTTGGATGCGTTTTTGGGTGTGTCCCATTCTTTATTTCACGACGGCCGAAAAGAATGTAACTTTCCTTAGATTCGGATATCTCCATCGTATCCCATCTCAGGCCACGGATCGCAAAGCACTCAGTGCATTACACGAACACTCCGACCTCGAGGATCAACAGCTCTTCGTTCCTGCCGATATCTCCCTAACTACAACGCCCTCTAGTTCCCACCGTCACCCGTCGCCGAATGTTGCACATCCTCATCCCACGCGGGCCAGGGAGACGACCCGTCGGACCGCTGACCACGTCCTTGGACGCAACTCTCAGTCCACTTCACGCCCTGGCACTCCAAGACATTCAACCCAGACACCGGGACCTTCTTCTCAGCCGCCTATTGCAAGCCGCTCTTTCGGCTCTCCCCCCAACGGTGATTCGTCACCCCAATCATGATTGCGTTCGCACACTCAAAGGGTCTACACACGTCAAGGGACAGACGCGACACCAGGTCCGTATCCGATTGCAAGCGCTAAGCAGCAGCAGCTCAATACACACAAGGCTTCACGGAACACAGAGCGTGGAGATGAAGAGGGTAACGAAGAGGGCGATGAATGCGACGTTTCTGATAGCAATGACAGTGTTTCAGGGACGGACTTTGGCAGTCTCACAAGCGTTGAATAAATCCAGGTTTGGGTGATCCTTGAACCGGATCCGTTTCTGTATGTCCTCTCAAAACATGCCACATTCCTCGATGCTCCTTACATCAATTGAACGTGTTACGGAGACGACCTGTGACAGCGTGTTCTTGCCTGATGAGGTGCGGAAGAAACATGAATATTACAAAGTTGTGACCTATATACAAAATTCCTACGATGGTCCAAACATCTCACGTGGAAGTAACTGCATCAGATGTTATATACATTGCGTGAAAGCAACTAGGTCTCTCGCGATTCTCCATCGGCTAAAGCCCCAGTGTGTGGATTGAACTCCAGATGGAGGGCAATAGAGGGCCATACTTAACACGCCGTGAGCATCGTATCGTGCAGTTGAGCATAAGCTACAGACCTTCTTCAAAGCCTGGGTGCCGTCCATTACGGATCTGACGCCATACATTGCGCATTGCTTCCGACGCTCGAATTTCACTCCAGTGTTCCAAAAAGTAGCTTACTTGCACCTTCCGCACCTCGGCAAAAGTGGCCGAGAAAGGAGAAAACACCTCGAATGGAATGTTCTCCACAGTGAGAGATTTTTGGATGTGCTGACCAGATTAATCAGAGCTTGAGGCATGGTGACTAGCACCACCTACCTGGTATGCCCTCTCTCTCAGCTCCAGGAGACCGAGCTCTACGGACTGAGGTTAAGTCATGGAAATATGTTGCTATTTACTTACTGTCGGCCAGCCGGTATACTGCTTTCGCAGAACAGGGCGCAGGCCGCCCCGGTCGACATTGTTGCCACCTCCTAATCCACTCCCGCCTTGACGTGGGGTTGTCAATGTTTGCAGGAGCTTTCGCGCCGTCATGTAAACTCGACTGACTGTCGGATGGGGTCCCTGAGGTTGTTGCTATCAGCCTCTTCGATGATGCGGCAACCGCGAAGGACGATGACAGGGGGGCAAAAACGATAGTATCTGTGTATATCTGCGATGATTGGTGAGTGAAATCAAGGATTAGTCGAAGTGGAAGCGCACATAGTAGAGAACGCCTTTGTATGTTGCATAAGCAACATCACCTACTATAACCCGCATCTTCTTTGGTCCTGGAATATCTGGTGTGTCCGGCAATAAAGAGATACCATTCGAAAAGGCTGGATCTGTCATGAGGGAAACGTCCTTGCTTCTTGGGGAAGATGGGTGCGAGAGTTTCGGCCTAACGTTGCGTGATCCATCCCCTTGAGCAGTGATCGGGGGTGCAACGTTGTTTTCAGTGATCGCTGTCCCTTCAGTGTGCCCCACAGCCCTATCTTCGGCTATGGGTTCTTCAACCGTAACGTGAGAAACGCCGGTCTCGGAGACGTCAGCCTCGATGGTACCATCGAAACTGGGTTCATCTAGGAGGTCCGACATTAGATCATCCTCTTCATCGTCCGAGTCCTCGGATTGGCGAAACAAGTAAGTAGAATCAGATGCAGTGTCCCCATCGTCATGATCCGGCTGGGGATGACCCATATTAACATCCGCAGAGGCTTCCACAAAGCCGGAACCGAACACTAGGGACCAGTGAGTATACCTCACGACAGGGAAAGGAAGGCGCCCTACTGGATTGAAAGTAATCAGCACGCTGGAGTATTTTCTTGTTGGCGTATATCATTCGTTTCTCCTTGGGTCTACTTCTCTTCGGAAGCACAAACTCGACGTCGGAGTAGAGAGGATCGTCGAGGAGCGCGCCAACGCACTCCAAAAAACTCTTCGGAACGACTTGCGTGGGAGTAGATGGGGGTTGTATTGGAGGCTGCGGAGAAGATGTGATGGTGCATATAATCAAGAACGCATCCGATTCTTTGACTGGGGTAGAGTGATAGTAGACATGATCTCGCCTAGCAAACTGGGCCCTACGAGGAGCGTATGAGGCTGGAAGATCGGTATTTCATTAGCATCGTACCATCCCCAGTTTGCGGTCTGTAAAGATGCATGAGGGAAAGTCGTGGCAAAATAGCTACACCAAACCTTTGAAGAAAACGAGTGGTTGTGCGCCTCCTTGATGTTGAACAGCACTGTTTTTCCTAAACTAGAGAAACAGTGGTACAAGTAGAAAGCAGCAGTTATGCGTCAGGGTTACCTTCGCAGTTCGAAACTGAACTTGAAGACACCTTCCCGGAGCCACCTGCGTGATGTACAGAGATGGGTGTGATGAGGGATGATGAGGTGGAGACGACGTACTTTCCGTCTATGGCATTGTCCCTTTCCTCTGCCGTTGGCTGGGACAGGTCAACGGACACTCGAGGGTGATCGAACATGTGCCACCGACCTCACAAGAGAGGTACAAGCTAACATAACCTCCGCCGTCCGTGCCCGAGTTTGCATAAAACAAGATCTGAGGGTAGTAAATATGTGGTCGACTGGGCGGTGGCGAGACGAGCGCACCTGCCACTGTCCGCCCCCGAATTTGACTGACTTTGTCACTTTGGACTTTGACTCTCCTTTGCTGCTCCTAGTGAGTGTGCGGACGGGTACGCATAGAAGAAGGCTACCTCGCATCGAACAAGGACTTGAGTCCGCAAAGTGTCCACTCAAACGTGATGGTCGAGCTTTCGTGCGCATCCTGAGCCTTGTCCATGGTCGTAGGGGAGAGCCGGCCCCTGTACACATACTAAGTCACGTGTCGTCACTCTCGTAGTGCGGCACTGCCACGCCAGGCTCTCTCTTACCCGCTCGATGGCGACCGAGGAGCAGTCGGCCAGTGTCGTCAGAATAACAGGTATCGCCTCCCTGCCATCTCTTTCTGTCTCTGCTGACTCCGCCTCCCCAGTGCTTGCCGCCAATTCCCTCGCCAAACGCGAGGTCTTCAGCCTTCCAGACCCATTTGCTGTCGTTTCCGTGGATGGTGATCAAACATATACAACAAACGCGATCAAGCGCACCCTTTCTCCAGCCTGGAATCAGCATTTTGATATGCAAGTTGACTTTTCCGTCACACGTTCTTGCCTTCCCTTACCATTGGTGCAGCACCATCCGGCGCTCATCTGCTATAACCATCCAGATCTTTGACCAGAAGAGATTCAGAAAGAGGGATCAAGGTTTCCTTGGACTCGTCAAGCTGGGCGGAGACGAAGTTCTTGCCTACTCAGCAAACGGTCACGGTAGCCTTCTTTCTCCCTCCTCCGTTCCCATTCTCACCGTCGAGGCTGTCAGGTCTCATCAGCAAAGATCTCACCCAATCCTCGAGCGGTGCCCAAGTGTACGGCAAACTTCTTTTTTCCTTTTCTCTCCCCCACATCAGAGGATCACGGACTCGCGCAGAACAAGCGCTCAACCCCAGTCCTGTGTTACAGCCCCCGGACGCAGCATCTTTGAGGACATTGCATCAACGCAGGAGCACCCCTTCCCTTCGTCCGGAACCATCACCACATAGCCCTCACCATTCTTCCATGTCTTCCATCACTCCTTTTGAGGGCCCTCCAAGTGCAACCGCCACTCGCCCTCGCACTTCTGGAGATGCATCTCTCCCTCCTTTTTCACAGACACTGTTGCCACTCAGACCTCGATCGAGCACGCCCGGCGGACTTGGACTTGTGGTGTCACCTCTCGACAGTGCACCGAGTTCGGTGCACCGCGATGAAGTCGGCCCTCTCCCACATGGCTGGGAACGTCGTTCTGATGCAAATGGGAGAGCATACTACGTTGATCACAATACCCGCTCTACCACCTGGCAACGTCCTGCACCTCCACCAGAAACTCCTCCGCAACACCCGCCCTCATCAACATCCCGTCCACAATCCCATCCATCACAATCACCCGGTTCTAGTGGGGTTTATGCCGTTGTCCCACTGCCGGAGGGATGGGAGGAACGTCGCACTCCTGAAGGGAGGCCGTACTTCGTAGACCATCGCACAAGGTCGACGACATGGAACGATCCGCGATCGTCTCAAGTCACCGTTGCTGCCGCATCGGCCTCTGCTACTGCTACTGCCACCCTTGGCCCACTCCCATCTGGATGGGAAATGCGCTTGACATCGAACAACCGAGTCTATTTCGTCGACCATAATACTCGCACAACGACATGGGATGATCCACGTTTGCCAAGCAATCTAGATTCAAATGCCCCGCAGTATAAACGTGACTATAGGCGAAAGGTGATCTATTTCCGGAGTCAACCTTCCATGAGAGCAAAGGAGGGCAAATGTGAATTCAAGGTGCGGCGAAGTCGGGTCCTGGAAGATAGCTTTGCTGCGCTCATGAAGTTAGGCGGCGATGACTTGAAGAAGAGGTTGGTCATCAGGTTCGAGGGTGAAGATGGTCTGGACTACGGAGGTGTCTCCAGGTATGACAGATGGCGTATCCCCGATTCACTACTGATTATTTCATCAGGGAATGGTTCTTCCTGATTTCTCATGAGATCTTTGATCCGTCATATGGGCTCTTCCAATATTCTGCACACGACAATTACACCCTTCAGATCAATTGGATGTCGGGTATTAACCCTGAGCACTTGACTTACTTCAGGTTCATTGGCAGGATCATGGGGTTGGGGATATTCCATAGACGGTTCTTGGACGCTTACTTTGTTCCAAGCTTCTACAAGATGATCCTTGGCAAAAAAACATCTCTTTTGGACTTGGAGGCCGTAGATGCAGATCTGCACCGGAGCTTAGTATGGATGCTGTGAGGACCGTTCTCCATCCAAGGAACTAGCTAACCACGAACACCTGGATGTCAGGAACAACGATATTACGGACGTTCTTGACGAGACTTTCTCAGTAACGGAGGACCGCTTCGGAGAAATCATTGAGGTAGAACTCAAGCCTGGTGGAGCCAATGTTGGTGTCACCGAAGAGAACAAAAAGGAATATGTTGAAGCTGTCGTTGAGTACCGCACCAAGACCAGAATAAGGGAACAAACAACTGCGCTCCTTCAAGGATTTAGGGAGCTCACTTCTGCGGAATTGATTGACGTGTTTGATGAGCGAGAGTTGGAGTTATTAATCGGTGGCATGTCCGAGATCGACACGTACGTTTTTTTTTTGACAGATTGTGACTCAGTAACGAGATGACTGATTTCATCGACCGCAGGGATGATTGGATCTCATATACCGACTACCGTGGTTATGAAAAGACAGACCAAGTCATCGAGTGGTTTTGGCAATGCATTCGGAGTTGGCCAACCGAGCGCAAGGCTCGTTTACTGCAGTTTGCGACGGGGACCTCACGAGTTCCTGTCAACGGTTTCAAGGACCTTCAGGGGTCAGACGGGCCCAGGAGATTTACGATCGACAAATCTGGAGATCCTTCACAATTGCCCCGGAGTCACACATGCTTCAACAGGATTGAGCTCCCCCCTTACGAAGATTATGAGAGCCTGGAGAGGAAACTAACATATGCTATTGAGTATGTCAAATTTCATTGTCTGCGCAGGACTACATGCTAATTCTCGAACCAGGGAAACGGAAGGCTTCGGAGTAGAGTAATGGTTTATTCTTCGCTTTTGATCATTCGATTCTCAGTGTCCACGATGCTACGGCATCGTATCTATGTCACGCTAACGAATGTGCCCTGGCTATTCATTTAGTGTCTGCATCTGCAAGGACAGTACATCTAAACTTGTCAGAGGTCGTTATGTGCTAGCAGTGCGGATGTAATCAGACCTAGTCATGTGACAAGTGTTATAATACGCAACCTGATATTCAAGTAGGTTGATGATTGTGTTCCCACCCAGTGGCGAGAAGACCGTCCTGCATGAAGCATCATGCGAGTTGAAGATGGATTCCAGTTGGTACGTCGACTCGCGGTGTAGTCGAATCTGAGTGCAGCCTCCCTCACTCCGTAGATTCATTTTACTGAGCGAAATGCGTATCTCAGTGACCCGGTGCTGCCCAATTTACTGAAGGGGGTTTTGACTTCACAATGAGGCTACTGGGCCAGTGGCCAAGAGGCTTTTGTTTATGGATATCTAGGATAGTAAACGAGATTGAATGTGACCTCGTACGTTTCGTGCTATCAGCGAGCGTGCTGCCCCTTCCACGTCTGACCCAGTACAATCACTGGGGGCAACGGATTGTCAAGCTTGACACCTCGGAAGCATGGAGAAAGCTGAAAAGTGTGTTCTTCAAGGAAGGCATTCCCGGCGTCTTCTACGAGCAGAAGTACGGCGACCTTACTTAGTAAGATATACGGATTCGCTAGATTGCATATGCTCGCCAGGGATTCCCATACGGTGAGCCGCGCTCGTCTTGTTGCGTATTTGGTCGGACTCAAGGTTGGGCACTTCTAGGTAGGATGTCCGATATCTATGACGGATGGGTGCGTCGGGGGTGAGCAATCTCGAGTTCGCACCGTAAATACGTCAATCAACTCCTTGAGCTCGTCGGTACTGCGGAGAGGGAGGTGAAGTTATTCCCTCAGCTTATAAGGTATGCGCATCGATCAAGGAATTAGAACAGCTTTCTTATTAGTTATTGGTTGACAGTCGTGATCCATCCTTTGCCTTTACATCAGGACAAGGGATGACCGGGGCAAGTACATCTCCACTCTAATCTTGTAGCGCATTTCACATGTGATCTTAAGCGACCAGGCGGCTCGGATGTATCCCTCACCGAAACAATTGCTATCCCAACTGGAAAGTCCGGGGATCAAATGTGACCGCTGTAGCATTTAGCGCAGATCGGAAGGCGGTTTCGGTGATGGTGGAGAGTATGCCAGCTCTAGGAGGAATGGGTTACATGGAAGAGGTGGGTATCGGTAGGTAAGCACCTTTGTCATGATGGCCGTTGGTCAGCGCTGCAGCTGTACCATAATCAAGCTCTGACCTTCATTACATAGTCGGAATTACTGTCTTCTGGACTCGAAGCATTAACAATGGGTCTGGTTTACGTGGACAGTACTAAGCTCCAGACGACGGGGAGCGGTCAGCTAGCATAAAGCTGCCAACTTCACCTTTCCTTGTCTCGTACTTATTCAGTCTTGCTTTTCTGCTTATGTCTCAGGTAGGTAAATGTAACGATTTCTAATGCATTCAAACAATCTAGGTCTTCCTTAGTGGATGCAACAGCCTCAGCCTGGTGCCAGTTTCTTTTTCCCGGGATGGCTGTCATTGACTGTAAATCAATAGACTATTCAAGCCTACAAGACAGAGCCCTGGGCCCCATACAAGTATGCTGAAACCTGGCTGCTGAGATCATTCGCAAGGTTGGTGGAATCCGAGGTCGAGATTCTGGAACAACTATATGCGCGTCAGACGCCCCAGCAAGCTTGGATCGACAGCATCGGGTTACTATCATTACCATCAACAGACCCGGTTGACGTTTTCCATCCCAGCGTCCACGCCCGATGTGAATTTCGTATCTTTCTGCCCAATATTTTTCTTAGCGTTGTGCCGACAATTTGATGTTATTTTTGCCAGAGCCAAGCAACCACTCGCTGCCAGCGCACCCAGAGGAAGATTCGTCAGTCGTGTAGCGCCTTCACGCCAAGAACAGTCGCGTCCTTCCAATCCCCTAGCTTGCACGGGCGGGTAAGCCGAATTCCCTCTGATTCCATCCGTCCCGCAACTCGTCGTGGGAATTGTAACACCTCGGAGCATGTTCCCATGAAAGTTCCGGCCTTCAGTTTGATCCGCGGTCTTGGTGGCCTCCGCTGATCTGCTTCGATGTCGAACGAGTTTCGCGTTCATTACGTGCGACGTGATATGGTGAAACAGAACACGGATGTTACAGGGTCAGCTGGATGTCCCATTCAACGGGACTGGGTTTGGGCAGTCATTATCGGTGTGTAAAGCTCTAAGGGGCGTAGCATAATGCAGGTAAGTACATTTATCCGCGTTAAGAGCCGGTTTTTCTCCTAGACCGCAGGGTGCGTTGTTCAATCCCAGCTTAGGGTCTTCTCTGAGAGAAGGACGAGTCAATCCGGAAGAGTCGACAAATTGTATGTGATCACGCCACCCGAGCGATTGTCGTGTTGTCGCAGTATTATCTACTAGACGAACCCAGAGGGGATCTAACAGACCGATACCCTCTGCAGAAACGACGCCCGTTTTTTCTGCGAGGCGTTTGACTCAGTATACGAGATTGGTCAAGAGTTACATGATATCCGCGGTTCTGGAGCAGCATCATAGCATCCTCGTGGACCCCCATGGGAGTTGCATTTTGGCTCTCCTTACTGCACTGCAGGCAAACGGTACGTGATTTTCCGCGAGGGTGTGGAAATCGGATACTGCCTGAACGCTGGCGTGTCTATTATCGAGTACATTGATATACTCAGCGGAGGGGAAAGAATGGGAACTTTGGTCCGGTATTCGGGCGTAGAATCCCTCGTATATGAGAACTTGACTCCCCTGAGGTAAACAAAGTCGCATTAGAGGATGCATGGCCGGCCGCCATGAGCAGTGTGCATAGAGGTAGCTAGTACATTTGTCAATAGGAATGTTGTTTACAGTGTTGCATTCCATCTCTTCCAAGTTAACCTCCTGCGCTCACTAGACATGACTACACCGCGTGATCCCACCCAAGAAGCCGCATGTTTGATTTACAGTTTCCAGCACTCTCGTACGTCCTTATGATGCAGCATAAGGAACTATGTGGCAGCTGTGACAAAGCTCGAAAAGCGAATTCACGGCGATCAAAAAATAACCGCACCCAAGTAGCCCTCTGCCTCCCCAGCCCACTCGAGGGGTGAATTGCAGCGACAATTCCTGTCCATCGCGGAGTACTTGCACACGCAATTCGCGCTACAATACATCGACTTAACGGTACTTAGCGAACAATCGCTGGCTGGCTTACGTTTTCATTTCGGCTAACGAGGTCAGCCAATGGTTCGAGAGAGGAAGCTGAGAAGGAGGCGGTCGTCAGGTGACCAAACTTTGTGATGAGGTCTTCGCGACGGAGCCCCTGTTGATGGCATCAGTAAAGTAACTGAGCAGGGGAACAGGCATACCGCGTGTGCAGCGGGACTGCCGGGTGCGACGCCGTCTACTTTCGCAAAAGGAGACAGGCTTCCTCTCGCATGTGCGCTTGGCGTCGATGGCGCACCGGCGGGTGCTGGGGGAGAAGGGGGAGGTGCGAGGGCGGGATCATAGACCCTTTGCAATGCTTTCTCGATCTCGTCCATGGTATACTTGAGGTCGTTTCTCAACTCGGCTATGCGAGCCCGAGCAGAGCGAATTGCATAAATGTCCAAGTCGGCGCGCGGAAAGCCTTCGGGATCGACGAGGGGGGTCGTCATATCGCAGTTGTTTGCTCCAAGTATGGAGAGCTGGAGATCGATCTCTGCCTCGATGGCATCTTTGGCATGAACCAGAGCGCGTGCATGCGCTCTTGGACTCTCTTCGGACGACATGAAGGCAGTCGAGCAAGTCGATTAGATAACAACTTTAGTACAACAAATGCAACTACATCGATTACAGACGACACAATTCACTGGATCGAAACAACTTTGCCATCGACAATCTGCGCAGCGTCAAGAATTTTGATCGCCTCCTTCGCGGCCTTGATTCCACTCGCCATCATTGCCCCAAAGGTAGGGCCCATACGGTTCGAGCCATCGTGCTCCGACAATTCCATTCCTGCCGCTCGGATGTCACGGTACAATCTAGACTTTAAAATATCCGCTCACCCGTCATGATAAGCCCAGGAGTCACCTCACGAGTGCCATTGACGATCGCCGGCTCGGCGCGATTCATGTCCAAGCCCTTCATGTTACCGAGCTCCTTTAATAAGCCTGCACTGACAAGTCGCTTGGCCGAAAATGCGCCCATAGGATCGTCATGACCAGTCGCAGAGATCACCACGGGTGCGGTGATCGTATTGGGGTCCATGCAAGACTGGGTACCGTGGTTAAGTGCGACGAGAGTCCAGTTGGTGACGACTCCCGAGACGCGCTGGCGGCCCTCGAAGTCTGTGCGGATGATGAGATCTTCGACTGCAGTGGCGTTCATCAACACGACATTAGGAAGGGCCAAGACCCGGGACAAGACAGTAGACGTGAAGAGGGCGGCGTGTTTGACCACTACGAAAGCACCTTCGTCTTCATACGGGACTCCGATTTCCCGTAAGAATCTATCCGCTGGCTTACGGACGACCTAGTGGGGAGAGTAAGGAATCAACAGTGCGATTCTCCGAAGAAACACACGCTCACCATCGGTGTCATCAATTGACCGCCAAGCCAAGCGCCACCACCTGGAGCAACATTGGCTTCCAGGATAGTAACTTTGATGTCCGGTCGGCTCGTTGCAAGGTGATAGGCGCAGGACAACCCGGCACTCCCAGCACCAACGATAACCACGTCCGACACAACTCGCTCGTACATCATGTTAAAGTAGCTATGTGGAGATGGGTAAGTTTGTCACTTGTACGACCGTGAGCAGGAATGTCTGACCGCTTGATCATGGCCCTCGAGACTTGGGCCTCCTCAATCGGAGTGAAACGATAGTTCCCCTCGTAGTCCTCACAGACATCATAGCGGGCTATTTCTCCAACAAAGTCTTTCTTTCTTGCAGGAATTATGGGGTGGAGATCGACAGTGCTGGGGAGTGTCGCTGCAGGGGGAGCCATGGTGGAGCTTTGGATAGGACCTCGCCCATGGTGAATGGGGTGGTAATCTTGAGCGATCTGCCGTCGGCAATGACGCTGTTTCAGGGGGATATCGAGACTCAAAACTCTCAACCGCCGATCTGCAGGAAATATCAGGAGGTCGACCAGAATCGACGTTGGCGAGGTCCATGTTGCTCAGATACAGTGACGTGAGTCTTGGATGACTAGGCCCTTTATCTTAGTACTTTTGACGTAGTAGACATATATCACCTCGAAAAAAATGGGGCCAGTCTACGCTGTGGCCGTCGAGGCTGCGTCTGGCACACGCCTGACCCGCGCACTTGGTCGGCTGCCAGGGGGATCCAAATGCCTCCATGTGAGCTGCACTGCAAGGCTATGTTGGTGTCTTGGCAACGATGGCCGATAAACTATTCTGGCTCTGCCCCGTCTAAATGACTCAATTCGGCACGCAACATCAGCATTGCCAGGAAATGACATATCTATGGCCGCTTTATAAACGCGCTCGAAAACACCCCGCTGCCGCGTAGCCTCCCTCCCCCCAATTGCGACCTGCTCGTCCGTGCTCGCCCAACATGCTGTCCCAGAATTTCATGCTCGAGCAGGACCCCCTTTCTCTAGAGCGCATCCGATCCGTCCTGGTTCGGCTCGAAGATACCATCATTTTCGATCTGATCGAGCGCGCTCAATTCGCTCACAATCCGCGGATGTACAGCCGCGGCGCTTTCCCCGAACTCAAAGAACTCGGGTTCGACGGCAGCTGGCTGGACTGGTTCTTGAAGGAGATCGAAACTTTCCACGGTCCGTCCCAACGCTAAACGTGGTCCGCCCTCCTCTTACACTCAACCCTCCCACAGCCAAAGCACGCAGATACACCAGGTATGGAACGCGTCAATCTAGTCCCTGTTTCCCAGCCCACAATTTTGCACAGCCCGGACGAATATCCGTTCACGAGCGATCTTCCCGGACCCGTTCTGGAGCCGCTCGCGTTCCCAAAGATCCTTTATCCGAATGATATCAACGCAAATGCCTCCATACTTGCCTTTTACACCCGCACACTCGTTCCACGCATATCAAAACGTGCTACCTTGGCCCTCTCTGCGTCCAAGCGCCTAAACGGCATCGTCGGTGACGACGAATTCGAGGACGATGGCAACTACGGCAGTGCCGCTACCATCGACGTCGAGGTTCTTCAGGCCATCAGCAAACGTGTCCATTACGGTATCTCTCCAGCCTTGCGTCCTCCTCACCCGAACAGTGGCTGATGGCTATTCAGGGAAATTCGTGTCGGAATCAAAGTTCTCCGCTGATCCTGCCGCATTCATTCCCCATATTCTCAAGCCAAACAGACAAGCCCTCGAGGCGCTGATAACGAAACCTGAGGTGGAGCGCAAGTTGCTCTTGCGTCTGCGCAAAAAGGCCTCCATATATGCGCAAGATCTCAATCCCGATGGCGATGCAATCGCCAATTCCCATGCGAATGGCACTGCCAAGATAGATGTAGACGGGGTCGTGGAGCTGTACGAAAACTATATTATCCCTCTTACCAAGGAAGTCGAGGTACGCTGATAACACTGATCCCATGTTCATATCGATGAGCACGATTTCAAGGTCGACTACCTCTTGCACCGATTGGATGGCTTGTCAGAGGAAGAAATTGACCGACTTGCCAGCCGGAGTGCATGAGACACGTCTGATGTATCCACGTCGTCCTTGTACTCGTACTTTCTTCCGGATCTTGTGAATGTAGACTCCCTTCCACACTTCCAGAAGCAAGATATATCAAATAAACGTGCTACAAGTACGCATTTTGGTGTGCAATCCAACGCGCATAGGAGTGAAGCAAAAGAAAAAAACAAGGATCCATACTACTAGGGCCATGGACGTAGGTATCACATATAGGGCTGTAATAAGCAGAAAGGAAGGCAATCCATTGAATCAAAAACACGAATGGGCAAGAGATACACGAAAAAAAGTGGCGATAAGCAAGAACACACCAGTCCAGGAGGCACTAAATATATGCTACAATCCGAGATCTGTATGCGTGCATCAACACGCGTTTCTCATCAGGAGAGCACGGAATAACCCACCTTCAAGAAGACGTCTCGTTTCCTCAGGACCTATGGATCGAGTGGCACGCTTTGCGAGAAGCTTCTCCGTTCTGTATTTCTCATACAGAACCTCTCGAGTATGGACCTTGAGAACCTGCCGTATCAATCAAGCACATCAGTACTATATCCTTGAATGGCAGGCAGCCACGTAAAGTGATGCAGACGGACCTTCATGTGCGTTAGCAAGATGGCCGTTCGAAGCGCAGCGAAATCACAATGTTCAGGGTTTAGTACGTCAACGGTCCCCCATCGGAACTTCCTCGTGAACACGCCTCTGAGACTTTCTTGGGGAATAACGGATACAGCTGATTTCCGAGATACCACGGGGCTGTGTGTCGTGGCTGCTTCGGCATGGCTCAAAGCTCCTTCCGCGTCCTCGTGACTGAACGAATATTCCGAATCGGAGGTTGCGGGGCGCAGCCTCTGAGGTTGTGGGGAACTCGAAGCTTCTGGAGCGATAAGGGCGAACGGGAGCAAGGTGTCCAGGCTAACTTTTGTTACAGTTTGAGCAGAGAATCGGATGTTTGCGACAGTTTCTTCTTCCATCTCGTCAGGGTACTGAGGCATCCTTTCGTCCAGCGCGATAGACGAGAGATCCCGGCGTGATCGGGAGCGGGAGCGGGACGCGCGAGTCCCTTTAAGTGTGATCACGGTACGTGCCACTCTGTCCTTCTCGGTGTCATTATCAGTGACGCCGTGAGAGTCGCCATTCTCAACGTGATAGGCTGTCCCGTTGACTCCATTGTGGAAATCGTTTGCAACCTCTTCGTGGGAGGATGACTGTGAATGGAGCTCCTCTCTTGGCTTTGCAGCGGAAAAAACACCAAAATCCAGACCAGCCTGTCGTAACCCTTTACGCACAGCCGTCTTCACTGCAAACAAGCTTTCGTCCGTGAGTGAATCCGCCTTGGCAATAACAGGAAGCACGTTGACACGCGCCGAGAGGCGGCTAATCACACGCAGTTCGGCGGGTGACATCATAATATCACCGGAATACTCGTCGGGCTGATCGGCTGTCGGAGACGGAGAGATGGTGGCTTCGGAAACGATCCTCTTGTGTACGGACTGTCCGCGAGTAACGTTCCTTGTCAAAGTGGGATCAATCATGAAGATGCATCTGGTGATGGTCAGACAAGAGTGCCAAAAGTGTGAGTGCCCAGTTTCTCTTACAGATGCACATGTTGATCCCCTCTACTCTCCCTGACCACTTTGGATTCCTGAACAAAGTTTAGTGTGAGCGTATTTCACGACAATCCAGGCTTACAAACCTCGTTCATGGTGGCAGCATATTGTTCGTCGATGTATTTGATGATACTAGAGACTTGACGTTCAACGCTCAGTTCCTTTCCAGGGGAGAAGTCCAGGCCCGGAGTATCAATAACCGTCAAAAGTACTCGGTCATACCGGGATTCGCATATTTCAATACATGCAGTATTGATGGCCTGGGTCTGTCTGAGCTCGCCTTTCAGGAAGCGATCTAGGGTAGCGTGTTGATCTCCGGTGGCAGCGGGGGATACAATGGCCGTGTCAAGTAGGAGGCGTAAAAGGGACGTTTTGCCGGTGCCACGGGCACCGACGACCTAAAACACATTTGAGCAACGAAAGACATTGGAGAGGAGACACGAACCATGAGATTGAAAGCCGGTGATGCACGATTCCTGCGTTGGGTACGACGCGTCGTAGTGCCAGTACTGGATGGACTCCTCCAGTTCTCAAGTGCAGAAGGGGGATGGGGCGATATATACAGGGAAGAAATTTTGCTATCGTTCGCGTCTGGTACCTCGGAAGGTTGACCTGAGTGAGACCGAAATGGTTTATGGAAAGGAATGGGGGCATGGTCGAAGGAGCGGAGAGAGCTTTTCACCGCACCTTGGAACGGGTGTGGCTCCGAGGCTGGGGGCGTTTCGCGCAGGACCGAGACATCTACGAGGTCCTCTGGCCACGGAATACCTTGGGGACTGAGCTCTGGCAGCGACGGGGAGGTCTTCAGCGGAGCGACGCTGCTTGCACTGTTGGCTCTGGGACGCTTCCGGAACGAAAACATGGGCTATAATACTCGGCGAGATGGTACACAAAATGAACAAGAACGAGTGTCGAAGGATTGGACAGAGGAACAAGAAAGGAACGTTCGCCGCCCGCTGGATAGGACGAGATGAGTGTACAGATTTCTCTGTATGAGAAGGCCGCTTTCAAACACAAGAAGGCGACGCGCTCGCATAAAATTAAGGGACCCCCTCCACATGGCAACGGACGCCTCCCAACGCGTTTCGCTGTCTTGTAAACTTCATTTTCCAAACATACATACAGATAGCTGTGATTGAAAAAGAAAAAGAAAAAGAAAAAAAAAAAAAACAATGAAAACAAGGTCGAGTCACTTGAGAACCAGAGACAGAAAAGTACAATACAAGACGTCCGACTGCGATAAACGAGATAACCCCAAACCGACGATTCGATGACTTCCGAGCTGATGTGAGAGCAAGCTTCCACGGAGCGAGCATGAACAAATCAATGTGTCTGCAGTCCATACCTGGATGGAAGATAGGGCGTGGGATGTACGGAGGTGATAAGAAGACTCGCGGGTAGCCAAAACCTCCGGGAAAATGTGATACCAGTGTTCTTCAGGGTATAATGTGACCGGTGGATTCGTCCACCCTCATTCTCTTTTGGATCTGGGAGGGCTCGATATCGTCAATTTTTCTTTTCAGATCACCATCCATGGGTTCTCCTAGTGTGTCCTCCAAAGGGGTGCCGTTCTGATAACGTACGTCGCCGACTACGGTAGAAGACGGGGGTGACTGCATGGGAGGTGAATGTACTGAAGAGGGCACGACGCTTGGTGGGACTTTTGATGACAGGGAGGCACGTCGAGAACCCTTTTTGGCCACGCCATTGCTGTTGCTGTCGTGGTTGTAGTTGCACGGCAGTGAACGCCGTGCACAGCTCGAACAGGCTGGATGAGCACCATCACATTTGGTTTTCCGCGCTATAAATACCATCAGCTCGAGCATGCTCGGCTTTGTTTGGTATCTCACCTCGGCAAAAGTTGCAAGCAACTACCTTGGGGCCCGCGCTAGTCGTTTGGCGGGGGGTTCTCCCTGGCACGGTGGATGCACGCTTCCTTTGAGCGGCTTGCTGTTCTGACGCCGGTCTGATAGGTGGCAGCGGGGGCGCCGTCATCGTTGCTGCCGGGGAACTTTCAGGAAGCGCGAGCGTGGCGATATGCGGCAGTTCATTATCCTTGAACAGGGGGCGTCCATCTGGAGCCGGGGGCCCAGAAGGGGCGTGTTTCGGCCGGACGACCGGCGTGATGGTTGGGAGTGGTTCCCGTGGCTCAGATGGTTCAGCCACAGCGTGCGAGAAGCCCCCCAGAACCGGACGCTTCTCGACGTTGGAGCTCCTTCGCGACAACGGTTGGGAAGGCATCTCGGGTGAGACCGACGGATCGTTCTCATCCGCCGATCTCTCCTCCGCACTGCCTTCAGATTCGCTCCCATCTTCCTTGCGCCTGTGAGAATTGCGCCGCTTGCTGGTCTGCGGCATATAGTCACAAGGGTTGGACCGCTTAACACACTGACCGCAGGCAGGACGTCCTCCATCGCACTTGAGTTTACGAGCTGTGATACGATCGGTTCAGTCCCAATCATCTTCCAGAAGAGCCTCTGCGACGCACAGCGGCAAAAATTGCATGCAACGGTAATCTTCTTCGTCCTTTGTTTCGAAGACCCTGGTGAATGTGCTTAAATGTGTCGTCGGCTAAAGGTGCGAATGCGGCTTACTGCCAGTGGTCTTGATGTGGTTGGAAAGAACAGCCGAGCCATCAGCCATGGTCCTCGAAATAGGCATGGCACGCGCGTCTGCCCCTGGCGGGACATCTCGGGGAAAAGATAAAGAAGGATGCCGAACAGTGCCGTGTCCGCACGTCTCGATACTCAGGACGGGCCGTGGTGTGTGGGACACAGTAGCAAGTTGGGTGCGTGGAAGCATATTCTGCTGTATTTGGTGTGCATGGAGAGGATGATTAGCCGAGTGGTGCTGGATGAGATACTCAGTCCGGAATTTGTCGAAAAGATACTCCCGAGTGTATTTCTGCAGCGTCTATCCGTCACGGTGTCATCAACTTTGACAAGGAGAGTGATCGTCAGCATCACTGACCTCCATGTGGTGGAAGATGGCAGATCGTAATGGTAGAAAGTCACACTGACTGGGGTCGAGCACGTCCATGGATCCCCATCGGTAGTTCCGTATGAACTTGCCGCGAGCGAGTTTGGAGGAACCAGACTGATGGGGTGAGGGGGTGTACTGCTGGACTAGTTCGTGGCGCGAGAGGGGGAGGCGAGTGACGCCGTCGCTATGTGAATATATTTCGGGGGATATGAGTGCATAAGGAAGACGCAAGAAGGAAGGGGTCGCGGGCGGGGTCGGAGGAGACGGCTGGCCGGGAGAAGACCTGGTCGTGTGGCTGCCATAACCATTGACCATTTCACTTTTGACAGGGAGGCCAGACTCGGGCACGTCTTTGCGATGCTGATACTGCGGGTGCGTGTCCATATCGAAGATCCCGAAGCCAATGCCGGCTTCTGCGAGATCTCGGCGTACGGCCATCTTGACAGCAGTTAGACGGTCGTTTGTCAACGTGTCCGCGCGTGCTATCACGGGAAGCACGTTGACGCGGGCAGACAGCCTCCTTATTGTGTTGATTTCCACGGCGGGAAGGGTTGGACGGCAAAGGATGGGGTTGGTGGTCACCGGTGGCTCAAGAATGACGGGCTCGGCGTCAGTATGAGAGAAGCTGTTGGTGCGAGCTCTGGGTACGAGAGGGGCGGGAGGGCCGGGGACGGAAGGAGGGACGATCATGTCGGGATCCAAAAAGTATATACAGCTGTGTGGTGCGTCAGCCCCATGTAGATGGAGGGTATAAGCGCCCGAGTGGAGGGAACGCACAGGTGAATGTTGTGGTCGCCAGTCTGTGCCTTCCAGTCCTAGAGGGTGAGTGAGGGGGGCGGGGAGGACGGGGAGAAGATGGAAGACTGACGTCGTCAACGCCGTCTGCGAATCGGGAGTCGACCTGGCGGATGATTTCCTGGATTATGCGCTCGGCGGCATGGTCGTCGGAAAAGTCGAGGGAGGGGGTGTCGATGAGGGTGAGGGCGAGGACGAGGGGAGGGGCGTTTGGGTCGAGGGCGAGGTCGATATTGATGGAGGCGGAGCGAATGTGGGAAGTGTGGCCGCTGGAGCCCTGGACGAACTTTGCGACGGAGGCAAGCTGGTCCTTGCTGGCAGAGGGGGAGATGTCGCTGGTGTCGAGGAGGAGGCGGAGAAAGGAGGTCTTTCCGGTGCGCTGGCCGGCGACCATGAGGGTGTAGCCTCTGGCGTTGCCGGGGGGATCGAGGGAGCTGGGGGCGGTTCCGGGGAGCATGCAGAGGGG
>JBBPNQ010000262.1:0-22771 GCA_038090975.1 Boletellus pseudochrysenteroides
ACTCACCCCCGAAGAAGTGCATGCCGTCGTCCGGGACGTGTGGCTTACCCGACACGATGACGAACTCGAGCAGGCGCGCGGGGCACGGCGCAAGGGCAGATCAAAGAGTGTGAAGGAGGCGAAGCTCGAGGAGATCATACTACGCGAGACGGAGGAGTATAGGACTGGGATCGGTACGTCCATGCCCTCACCATCGCCCATCGCTCGCGAGACTAACGTCCACCCACTCCGAAGAGGTCCCGGATCTCACGCATGAGCCTACCGTCCAACTCTTTCGGAAATGGGACCAAAAAGAGGTTGCCTATGTCCACCTGCTTCGGTTCATCCGCATATCTAGCTCTGATCCTGCAATGACCGTCGTAACTAGACCTGGCAAGCACCATTCGCTGCTGGTAGATCACGCACCATCACGGCCTCAGGATCAGGAAGTGAGCGCCAATTGAACGGATAACATACCGTGCGTGCCACCGCCGCGCTTTGCTAGCATGATTGCCGCCGTGGACAGAGCTCTGTAATACCACTTTGTACTAGCACTCATCTTGGGTAACCAAAAAAGTGAGTCAGATAGATACCTTTTCAGATCCTGCACACACATGACAGTTCCGTTCTAATCGGGATACACCATCACCTCCGTAAACCTCCCTCCCTCCGTCATCTGCGGACTGAACATGGGACTATGCACTCCCATCGGCGGTCGGACAATATCCAACTCCCAAACGTCCCTCAAACGGTGACATAGGATTTGAAAGCTGGATGACGCGCCTCTTTCCTGGATCAGGTGCAACGCGACCTGGAAGCCTGCCCTCGCTTGCTGCACCGTCGTTTCGCGTACCTCCACTCTGAATCTGACCGCTTTTATCAATACAGGATCCCTTGTCTCGTCGAATCGGCACTTGAGAACGCCACTTCCCTCGGAGAGCGTCAGGACCACCTTGACGCCAATCCCAACCAGCAGCCGCCTGCACTCTTCCCGGCTCGTGAACGCGTCGTGCACAGACAACAGCTGATAGCTCGCCGGCTTGAGCTTGAATACGTTCCCTAGCCAGCGGCGTCGTGGGGTCGACGGTAGTGTAAACGAGCTGTCTGACCACGCGGGGGATACCGTCATCGTTGGCGTTGGCGTATCTATACTCTTCTTCCTTTGGAGCTTCTGCGGTGAGGGCTCCACGATCTGCACGCGCAGAGGCTGTTTCCGTGCACTCGCATCGTTGTTGCGCAGCGACGATTTCTTCATGACGCCACCCGAGTTTGCCCTGTGATGGTTTCCGTTTTCCTTGTCCTGTTCCCCAAATTGACTCGTTTGGTGGGTCAGCGCGTGTCGTATGTTTTCGGTATTCGATGAGGTGCTACCATAAGCCGGAGCCAGCGGATCCTTGTAACTCGCGCTATGTGCTTCTCCGTTGAGATCGTACACCGGCTGTCGTTGCCGCTGCCTCGCGAAGTCCATGCTCGCAAATGGGGTCGACGACGGCCCAGACTGCAGCTGCGGCGATGCAGGCGCAGACGCCACACCCGCACGCATCTCCATCGCATTGAGGTGCTCGACGATTTGGTGGAAGAACAGCTGCATCTTTTCGTCCTTGACGTCCGGTATTGTGAGCGCGGGGAGGTTTGGAGAGAGTGGCGACGTCGACGCAGAGAATCGCAACGGTGACGTTAAATGCGTCATGCCCGGTCGAGGGGGCGTCGGTGAGTGTAACACGATATGCGGAGCACCCAGTCGTGCGAGCTCCTCGACCATATTCCGGCGCACAGCTCGCCGAGGCGTCGGTGGAGCTGCACGCGGTGGCAACGTCGACGGCGACCGTCCGAGATCCGTGGCTTGTGATGTCGTACGCACTATACCCCGGTCGACACTCGTATTGGCGTCCCCGCCTTGTGAGGATGCTTTTCGACTCTTCTTCCTCCCCGCCCTCGCCATCACCTCCTCTTCCTCGTCATAGTTTTCCAAACGCGTGTTTCGATACTGGATCAATAGGTGATACACTCCCTTTTGCCAATTCGGCGCCTTGCTCCTGAGCGCCTCGAGTATATCCTCTTCCGGCGTCCCATGCCACAGCGTCCTCAAGTTCGCAAAGATATCCTGGTCGATCTCCTCCGTGCCCCCAATTGGCTTGGCGAGCGTATCTAGGTCAGGCATGTCCCTACTCACCGCCTTGGGTTCCCTCGACACGAAAAACGGGTGCACTAAGATGTCGGGCATCGTTATCCGTTCCTCCACGTTCCGCTGCAACATCCGCGCGATGAGGTCCTGCGCGTCCGGTCCGATCCCGCTCGGCATCTCGTACTGCCCGCGCTTCACCTTGTCCAGCAACGTCCCCAGGTCCTCGTCGTCAAACGGCAGTCGCCCCGCCAACAGCGCAAACAGGATTACCCCGCACGACCAAATATCCGACGCGCGTCCGTCGTACGCGCGCCCCATGACGACCTCGGGCGCGGCGTAGTGCGGGCTCCCGCACGCCGTCTGGAGCAGGCCCTCGCGCGCGCCCGTCTGCCACGCCGCCATGCCGAAATCAGCGACCTTGATGTTCCCCGCGCAGTCCATCAACAAGTTCTCCGGCTTGAGATCCCGATGGGCGACTCCGAAGCGGTGGCAGTAATCCATCGCAGCGATGATCTGCTGGAAGCAGGCGAGCGCCTCGGCGGGGGCGAGCCGTCCGCGCGTGCAGAGGTAGTCGAACAGCTCGCCACCCTCGACGTACTCGAGGATGAGGTACAGCTCGGACGAGGTCTCCCAGACGTCGTAGAGGCGCATCACGTTTGGGTGGTCGATCAGCTTCATGATCACGATCTCGCGCTCGATGCTGAGGCGCATGTGTTCTGGGGTGTCGGCCGGCCGCGCGAGGGTCGTGCTGTTGAGGAGTTGGTGTTTGGAGACGATCTTGACGGCAGCGTAGTGGCCTGTCTTGGTGTGCCGCGCGATGCGGACGCGGCCTACAGGTCAGATGGGCGGGGGGTAGGTGTAGGCGGTTGGGGAACGTGTGCGGGGACGTACCTGAGCTGCCCTTGCCGATCGTTCTGCCCACTTTCCAGAGGCCTATCATCTTGGGGTCGTCCTCGCTGCGGTGCTTGCGCGGTAGTCTCGGGTATTCTTCGTCAGACATGTCTATAGGATGTGTTGGTGAGGAGGACGAGGTATCAAAAAACGGAGGGCCTGGTCAAGGAACTTAAAGAATGCCTCGTTCAGCCAGCGGGACACCAGAGAGGCTGACGAGGAGAGGTGGGCTGACAGGGGCCAATTCACCCAAGTCAGGCAAGCAAACACAGCCCCCGATCGACAGTCAAACGAACCAAGTTAAAAAGAAACGTTTAGTGAGGCATTCGTGTAGATCTCATAACAATGCAAGTCCCAAGTAGTCCACATTTACATCGCAGGACATCCGCCCATCACGCAGACCCAGTCAACCCGGGGGGGAATCCCGAGAAATCGACCTGATCCTGTATCACTTGACCAGCAAGCGTAAACGCTACTCGTAATCGTAGCCGCACATTCGACTGTGTCAAAAGGTACGCGTCAGTTTGTCGTCAGGGTGCGTATCAGCGGGGCTTACTCCGGGAGGAGCGACTACACGCATCTGCTGCGTTTCTGTTGCCCCAGCCCGCACGTCCGGGTTCGACATCGGAAGCATCTGCAGCTGTTGCGACTGTGTCCCACGAAGCCCAATCAGTCTTTCCCGAACACCGTCATTCGATTTCAACTTTAGGCATACCTTTGGAACAGCAGCTTGGAAATGCAGGCCTGTGACCGTGTTTGTCCCCGACACTTGGAACCGCGCCATGATGTTCACGACACCTGGTCGCGCAGCGGATGTCTGAGGCGTCAATGTAATCTTGAGTTCGTGCTTGTCGTATGCAGTGTACGTCGCCGATCGAGGTGCCGCCAATAGTTGCTGTTGTGCCGGTGGTGTTTGGGTTTGTACGGGCGACGGCACTTGTGTTTGGGGCAGCGAGAACGCCATTGACAAAGCCGACTGGTCGGGTACTGGCGATGGGGACGCAGGATTTGGAGAAGCGTCAAAGAGTCCAAGGATGTCCTGTATGCTGCTCTTCTGTGGCTGCGGTGAGACCGAGGACCCTGGTTGAGGCGAGGTACCAGTGGGTGTACCGCTACCAAAGATCTCGGCGAGGAGATCTTGGCTGTTCTGCACTGTTTGTCCGCTGAATTGGGGCGCAGGAGAGGAAATATCGTCTCCGAGGAGGTCGCCCTGGTGAGTTGTGTGAACGTGCAACAATAAAGCGGCAGGGATACGTACCTCCTTTCCACCCCTCGTAGGACCCACTGGTTTGTTTTCGCTGACTACAAAATATGTAAGCGTATGAACGACGCCTGAATACTAACGGGACGTACCAACACCCAAAACAGTCGCTTTAAGCTCCGGTGGTGGCATTCGCTCAAGTACACCGACTTTAAGATCACCCAATGTAAACAAGCTTGCATACTCCACCGCACGTTGTTGCAACTCAAGCTCGGGATTTGTCGAGTACTGAGCAAGCACGTTTATGATCCGCGCTTGTTGAGGTGCGGTGGTGGTGTGTCGCGAGGCCATCTTTGTGATCGCACCGAGGACGAATTGGCGGATGAGGTGGTTGGCATAAGGTGAATCGAGTGCGGAGAGGAGGAGGTCAAGGACGTCCTTGTCGGTTGCCTGTGAAAAAAAAATGAGAGGAGTACAATCACTAGCGAGTGTGAGCATTCACGGTTCTGGGTTGCTCTTCATCGATGATCCCACCTTCGAGGAGAACCTCGCTGTATTCACCAATGACCCAAACTGCAGCAAGTGTGAGTGATTCCTGCGAGAGATCGGCTTGGAGAGCGGTGTACAACTTGGATGCTGTGTAAGCCTGCAACTCAGGGGTATGTGCAACAAGACGGATGAACGCTGATAGTATCTCTTCTCTGACAAAACCCCCAGCCTAACAACCGTCGGTGTTCGGCGCCCGCTTCGAGCACGGTGGTACTTACGAGCTTCAACGACCTCAACACAGTGTCGATATGCCATCTTTTATTGGGAGCAAATCGTTCGGCAGCGAGTGAAATTTGTGTGGTCATCCCTGTCTTGAATTCGTCGTCCGCGACTTCAAGGAAGGCAAGGAGCTCTCGAACAAGTACGCGAACGTTTTGCTCGTTGATGAGTGCGTACGAGAGCTCAAGTGCACGACGTCGTATTGAGATATCGCCATCACGGAGACAATCGAGGATGATATTGCGGTGGCGTTGTACAGCGCTCGTGTCCATAGAGACAACCTTGTTAAGAGTGTTGAGGGCCACATACCTGCGAGGGCCGTGAGTAAAGTGAAATTGCTGAGTGAGGATGGAAATGGATACCGAATGTTGTTATCACGATTGCTGAGGAATTTACCAAGGATGTTAATAGCCATGACGCGAAGGCCGCTGTCGGCTTCAATATCAAGGACAGTAAGGACAGTTTCGTAGAGGATCGAGTTTCCAACGTTCTTCGTTGAATCGGTGTTTGTAGCAACCTAGATAGTTGAGAAGGTGGCGAGGAAAACGTAAAGGGCGTGCGTACTTGTGCAAGGATGTCATTCATGGTTTCACTCGCTCGGACGTCACCCTGTCCGAGGAAACGGAGTAACCGGAGGACCTTTACCTGCAAGAACGGGTCGGTTATACCCGATACATCGTGTTCCGGGCTGTAACCAGTTGTGGCCAAAGCCTTCATATTGCGGACGAGGAGAGGAACGGCCTAAGTAGATTCGCGATGAGGGCGTGTCAAGCGACAAGCGACAACGACAGACATTTCTGAATTCATTTAAACAATTTTCATCCTGTTGACACATTTCGGAAACGAGGGTGATGGCGGCGAGAAGCACACCATGATTACGATCTGTTAGAAGGTTCTTGGCCTTGCCGATGAAGTGATCAGAGAGGTCGGGGACTTTTTTTATGATCCTCAGGGCGCAGAGAGCAGCCTAAAGATGAATGATGAATGAGAGGACCAGCGGAACGAGATGGGGACGGTACCTTTTTGCGAATGTAGGCATTACTCGAACCAAGCAGTTTCTCGATCTCATTTGCGAGATCGCGTGACATCTCTTCGGATGCTATATTTGCGAAAGTGCACAGGCCGAGGCCAACTACGTACATGTTCGAATGGTTCAAGTCGCTGCGGCGCAGGTTAGGAACGGAATAGGGCTGATAAGTAAAAGGCAGACTTTTTAAGTGAGTTTGTGACAAGTGTGAGTACCTCTTGGTTCTCGTCGAGGAGGAGCATGATACCGAGGTACCCAAGCCGTTTATCAGTGAAACGCGGGCTTGCGACAAGCTTGAGGCATTCGATCTGGCCAAAGTGGGCGGGTGAGCCGAGCATGTGTATGTAGAGGAGCTTTGCGATGTTGTGATGACGAGCATATGAGTCCTCCTCTCTGAAGGAAGCCCGAATGGCTGCGGACTCCTGCTGGATGAGTGTGCGTTCGTCTGCGACGGTCTGAACGGGGTCAGTGGTGCGATCGGCGACGGCGACGACGAGGACGGACCTTGCATGCCCTTATGCCCTTGATCAGGGCTGTCCGGGACGGTGAGCACGCGGTGGACGGGATGGCCGACGGGCTCACCTTTGAGGTTGTGGTACACCATGACTGCAGCACACAAGAGAGGTGTGACTGTGTGTGACACCTACACAGGGCGTGACAGCGTTCTTGTTTTCCTCGCCGACGTCGACCGCGACGACGAGCGCGCGTCTTTTTCCTTCTCTTTTTTCTCGTTCTTTTTTGTATGCGATGGCTGAGCCTCTTGTGAAACCGATTTCTCCCATCTCCCAGGTGTTGCAGTCGATACGACTCACCAGGGACGACCTCCTGCGACGCAGCGACCACATGCGCCAATTCCTCACACAGCACGACGCCAGCGCGACACTCCCACCCTCTGCGGATCTATCAGAACATGTATGCGCAGCGGGTGGATTCTCCAGGACGCGCTCCATCTCCCGTCCGAACCCGCCAGCTCACTCCCAGACGCCACCGCCGTCGACGCCCGTGAAATCAGAGCCCGTCGAGCCTCCGGTGCCCCTCAGGCAGATGGACAGTATGGAAATGATCCTCGAGCGCAAGAGTCGCCAGGCGAAACGCGAAAAGAAGGCAAAGGCAAAAGATCGCCCTCCCCCTTCGCCATCGCCCGCGCGCGCGTCCTTCAGCCTCGATGCTTTCATGCAATCACGCGATTCGCGACGTGTCCCAGACTCGGATCAGTCCGATTCTTCGAGCAGCATCGCTCTACAGGTCCGTCATGTCCATTGCCACGTCCTCGTTGACGATATACTCTCTGCCAGGACGCGACGCAACATAATACCGTTCCGGTTCCCCCCGTCACACCGCAACACAGAAAGTACTATAGAGACTATGACTCCACGGAGCCCCCTTCGCGTCATAAGAAGGTCTCCACGCTCTCTCTTCCTTCGCTTTCTCCCGTATTGATCTCCCCATAGACTTCCTTTACTCGGCCCCTCTCTCCCACTCCGACGCGTTCTCGCCCAGGAAGCATGTCTATTCGAGCGCACGCAGTATCTCAAGACGGGGATCCCTCTACTCCGCGTCGAAACAACTACTACAAGTCGCCCCTCCCTTCTTCCTCTTCTCCCCCACGTTCATCTCCCTTTGCGACACCCTCCACGAAGCGTATCGTTAATATTGTATCATCACCAGGCCCAATGGGTCCTCTTCCAGATGAAGATGAATACGACAGACTACCCTACGAACTTCCCCCTGGTCCTTATTCAAAGAGAAAACCAGAACTCTCCTATGCAGCCCTTATCGGCCAGGCGATTCTCTCTTCCCCCGAGCACAGGCTCACGCTACAAGAGATTTACGACTGGATCACCATCGTCTATCCATACTTTCAGAGAAATGAAGCTACTTGGATGAACTCCATCCGCCACGTCCTCTCTACGACTGTTTGTTTTCGCAAAGTGCCGCGTGATCGCAGCCTTGGTCGGACCCAGTGGGCCATCTGGGACTGTGATCTCGAATGTTTTGCCAACGGAAACTTTAGGAAAGAATTCTGCGCTGAATACAAACAAGCCGCAGCAGCGAAGAAAGCCCCGCCAAAGAAGCGCCCCGCAGAAGATACTGCTCCGGGACGAAAAGCGAAACGTCCAAAGAGGGAACTTGCTTCCTCCACTGAAACCAGCTCACCTGCTGTGCCAACTTTGGCCCCTGCCCCGTTCCAGGGCTCGATGCTGCCCCCGCATGCTCCTGCCACCCACTTCCTACCCATTTTCCCTCCATATCCATCGGTCCATCATCAGCCATATTACGAGCAATGCGTGCAACTGCCAGCGGAAGTTATTTTTCCTCCGCTTCCATCCAGCTCCCACTATGCTCGCGTCACATCTGGCACTGCGGGAGACTCCTCTCTCCCCCCTTCATCGGCAATCAAGAGCTCGGACGTGTCCCAGACATCGCCTATACCCCCTTCTTCATCCCTTCCCGAATTAATTCCAAACAATGGCTCCTCCTCCAGCCCACAACTTCTTTCGGACGACCACCCGCAAACAGACACTGCGAATGCACACATCGACTCAACTTCACCACCCATGCTCGGCGCCGCGTCGCTCGAAGAATCTCGAGTTGGCAAGAGCAAGCAGAAGGAGAGCGTCGTGCCTCTGAAGACACCGCCAAAGGTAAGCTCTCTCGTCGTGAATGTTACGTTCATATTCATATTGTATCCCAGAAATCGCGTCCCTTCCCGCCCATGCCTGTATCTCCGACCCTTGACCGACGCACAAGATCCCGAAAAATTCCAATCAACCACCAACTTCCTCCTCCTCTCTCCGCCCTTGCTACGGAGCCTGCATCAGCAACAGGGACTAATACACATCCTCGCCCATCGACACCCCCACCACGCCCTAGCACACCCCCCCGCAACCGTGGCGCAACCAGCACTGTCCATCTCTCTCCGATACGCACGCCTCTGTCCCATAAGGGCCTCCGTATGACGCCGAATGCTAGTCTCGCACACTTTAAGACGCACCTCGACCCACCACCGCACACAACGTTTAACCCGGACGACGGTATAAATCCTGCTGTGTTCGACACGGAGAATGTCCGTACCCCTTCGCGTAAACGATCTTATCATCGCGACAGAGACAGGGATACCATGCCTACCCACTTCCCACCCCTCACCCCCAAGAAGCTCGTCTTCCCCACCCCAGGTTCGACAGCCGAGTCGCCCTTCCGCACACCCGGATCAAGGGTATTTGACCCGCATGATCCAGGGGCGTTGCTGGAGGAGGAGTTTGCGAGACTGGGTGCAAGGGCGATGCAGGAGAGTCCTGCGGGATTGTATGACCGACGGGGACTGTTGTACGAGAGTCCGAATGTGTCCAGTCCGGGAAAGCTGCCGCGATGGTATTGACCGCATGTGAGTGGGCCATTCTTGTGTGCCATCTTGGACTCTATTGTGCTTGTGTCTGTCACTTTGGCTGTCTGATAGGCTTGCGTAGTGCGTTGATTTCCGTATCATATCACTCCTGGTGCCTCCGATCTCGGACTCGCATCTACCCATCGATCGATCCATGCTCATATGTTACTCCTTGTTTTCCTGGTCTCGTTTTGTCTCTGATGTACTACATGTGTTCTCTCCTCTCTCTCATCCACGCGACTCTCATCCACCACCTATGCTGTCCGTTCCATCCCTTGTGCCGTGTATTTGAAGTTTAAGATGATTCCCCCATTTAGAATCTTCGACGTCGGGTTGTTTTGACAAGTTGATTCTCCTTCGTCACCTCTTACAGCGCTCATTTGAGCGAGTAGCTAGGTTGTCTGACGGCGTTGTGGACCGCAGGATCGTGTCACGATGCAAGGTTTTGATGCGCGTTCTTTGTCCAGCATGGAAATTTGGCATCACCATGGATCGCATTGTCTGAACTTGTCACGATCGGACCCCAGCGGCGTGCGATCCCACAACTTGACCATCCAGCGGATCTACCCCCTCAGCCGTCAGCACGCGAACCATTTGGACAACCGCCAAAAGGATACCACATCCGGTGCCAGGATAGCCCTCAGCAGGTCGTGATTTTGACACGGTCGAAACGTCCCCCTTGGCTGAAGGTTAGTAGATTATTCCACTGGTGCAAGGCAATTGAAGAAACTCGGGGTGCGAACAAACTTCAGTCGTTCGTCACGCGACACTGTCAAATCCCGGACACTGAAAGGGTTTCAGTGACTGGGACAAACAGTGACGCCAACATTTGATAGTGGCGCCCGAATGTGTCCACCCTTGCAACGGTACGTGAGGCACTGGTTGCGGAAATTACGCTTATGACCTCGGACGCCTTCTCTTTCTCCGACGACGCCCTTACTGCCCTGTTTCAAGTTATATGGTACCGATCAGCAATTATCGAAGGACGCTGTAAATGAATGACTGTTCAGCACTCTCATTGGCCTACGTACGTGTGAGCGATTCCAAAGTGCAGTACATAGCAGCCTTTAATTCCAAATCCAGACTAGCCGAGGCCCACGGTGACTTATGTGAGTCGTATGTCGTACTATATGGGCGTCGCTCGTCGTTATCGCTATCCCTTATCCGAGTAGATGGTGAGTGCATATATACCGTGGAGGTAACTGTGTCTCTGACCTTCTTCCAGCGCCAACATTGCAACAGTTGAGCCTATGGCATCCCGCTGGTCTCAAACTTCATATGGTATGCATGATCTCGGCGAGCTCAAGGGAGGAGAATTGTCGCCAGCAGAGCATGCTGCGCTAGACAGCACTGTCTGGAAGAAACTCGATAGGCGGGTGCTTCCATTATGCACCAGCTTGTTTATGCTCTCAGTCGTGGTATGTTGTCGAACTTGGCTTCATCCTCGGTGTGCTGAAAGTGTAGATGCGATCTAGGACTGGTACAACATCGCGAATGCGCGTGTAGCTGGCTTGCAGCTGTCATTGGGGATGTCGAATTATCAGGTACGTCGGGCGCCTAGGTAGTTCGCTTCCCAACTTATCCATTCACAGTATACCATCGCTTTGACTGCAACTTTTGTGTACGTGCGCGAATATTCGTGGCCTTCAGCGTTGGTTGATCATGCATCAGTTCTTACATCGCTGCCGAGTTTCCAGTCACTTTACTCTTGAAGGTAAATCACAACATTACTGATCATGGAACCAATCATATCTTTCAACACCACAGCACGTAGGGCCCGATATTATGCTTCCTACTATGGTTGCATCGTGGGGTGTTGTTTCTGCCCTGCAAGGTGAGTAACTGTCATGCCACCCCGATCCTGGGCATTTGCCCATGGGAAGTCTAGGACTCGTCACCAACCCTTCTGGGTTGTTAGCATGTCGATTTTTCCTGGGGTTGTGTGAAGGTCCGTATATTCCAGGGCACCATTCTCGCTATTCATCATCGGGTCAGGCGGTATTTTTCCTGGGATCGTTATTTATCTTTCTTTCTTCTATCCTCGGCAGAAGCTACAAATACGGTATGCGCGGAATCATCATCGTAGTTTATGATCTGATGTTCCTCCTAGGATCTCAGCTTTCTTTGCAACGACATCGTTGTGCGGCGCATTCTCTGGTTTGCTGGCCGCTGCCATTGACCAGATTAGCGAAAGGAGTGGCAAGCCCGGGTGGGCCTGGATATTTATTTTGGTACCTTGTGCGCCGACCGCTTCGTGAAGCGCGCTCATCGATCTTGACAGGAGGGCATATTTACCTTTGTCATTGGCGTGATCTCATTTTTCTTTCTTCCTCGCTCGCCTGAAAAGGCGCATTTCTTGACGGAGAAAGAACGAACGTATGTCGTTTCCACCTTGAAACGCACTGGTTCCGTGTCAGAGGACGAATACAAGGACAACTTAAGCTGGAGTGAAGTCATAAGTGCGACCAAGTCCCCGCACGTCTGGATCCTTGCTGTCGTTTGCTTCTTTAATGGTAACATGGATATACTCCCAGCTTCACCTTGGTTGACGATGGTGCTGTTAGGCACGATGCTGTTAGGTCTGGCTTAGTGAGCAGTCGGTTTCTAGTTTCTCTTCCTGACGCTGACATCTACGACGGCAGCTTCGAGCCAACGATCGTCGCTGGTCTCGGATACGCAGGCAACCAAGCTCAGCTCATGAGCGTACCTCCCTTTGTGGCCTCCTTTGCTCGTGTGTACTTTAGGGACGAACTCTCAGACCTCCACTGACATCGTACAGTGTCACTCATTTCGGGCGTCATTTCGGATCGCTACAAGTGTCGTGGATGCACCGTGATATTCTTTGCTCTCCTCGGGTTGATCGGGTTCGTCATGTTTTACGGTACGCCGAAGCCGTCCTCTCGAAAAGTGTGTTTATCTTATGCATACGCACATATCTAGCGAGCCCATCGAGTCACGTCCGCTACGCATCCCTCTTCTTCTCCGTCCCTGGCACGATTTGTGCGGCACCGAGTCTGACCACATGGCTTTCGAACAACAGCGCGCCGCACGCCCGACGGGCAACCGCTGTGGCGTTGATCACGCTCATGACCCAAGTGGGCGGTATCCTCGCCACCTGGCTCCTTGGCTATGTGTCTCCCGCGCCCAACTACACGGCGGTGACAATCACGTTCATCGTCATGTCGGTCTGCATGGTGGTCTTCACAATCGTCAACTGGGTGTACTTGAGGCGCGAGAATCGGGTGAAGGTAGAGAGGAGAGCGAGAATGCACAAGGAGGATGAGCCGGAGGGCCTTGGGGATCGCAGTGCGTGGTTCGTGTACAGCCTGTAGATCGTGCGCGCGTTCGGGGTGTGATGGCCTCGCCGTTTATTAATGATCAATGATGGGTGGATCAGGGACGGATTCAGGTGCGGGCGACATGCATAGGGAGTCGTACGTGGTGTGCCCACTGTTTGAAGTACGATGACATTGGCCACCATGCTACCCACCGGAGTGATAGGTCATCGGCGCTGGACTTTCAAGTGCGCAGCGTCGTCGATAGCTTGGTCACTGTGATGCACTTGGCACTTGGTTGCATCCAAACTAGGAATGACCTGATAGCCAGTGACTCCCATCACGGTCATGACTACACACTAACTTGTGTATATTCGATTAACGCGATCAACACGATCGCCAGTGCACGTCGCTTGTTTTGGTATTTTCGTGAACGGCGCTAACGTGCTTGTACGGGTCGTGCGCTCGAGGACTTCTTGAAGGCCCGCGTGTAGGCTTACTACTAGTTAAACACCGTATTCTGAGGAACTCGTTCAACGATATGCGCTCGCTGTCATATCATTGTGAGTCCATTCCTCAGGGGGCTGTCGCTTTCTGATTTCTGACTGGGCTGCTGAAAAGCTGAAGCGACTAGCAAAGCTATGCCAACGAGAGGTTCGACTAGTATTTGCTTACATGCGGAAAAGTGCAACTGAGCAGACCGCCTCGAATGGCTATCATCGGACCCGTCGGTCGACCCGGAGCGACGAACCATATCGTTGCGTGCACCCGCGCACACAGGCAGACCACACTTCTCGCTCTTGCTCGAGCGTTATGTATGTACGTTATGTTCCCGGGCTGTTCCGCGGGCACATTCAAGGCAGTCCAACAGTTGGGTCAAGCCCCGAGGTTCTATTCGCCAAACAAGGGGTCAGATTCAGACTGTCGGGTGACCCTGCATGATGCATCCCATACTTTGTCCCCAGCTAACCGCATTACGAGCGACCTTCCAAGTAAGTATTAGGTGACTGCGTCACATCGAATCCGCTTTTTCGATCCCAGTGCCAAAACGTTCAATCCCCGCCATCTTTCTTGACAGCGCACCACTTCGTTTCCTCCCATCGACATAAGCGATAAACGTGTTGTGATTGACAAGTTGCGGAAATGATGACCACTCAGCAGTAGGGCAAGACTTGAAGTATCTTGTCATATCCGTCGCGGTAGCTTCGCGACATCCGCACCGCGCAGCACTGCGCATTGTGCCCGGCGTGACTCGCTGGCAATCTGTTGCTGTGGCCAACTGGAGTCATTGGTCCCTCACCTCACCAGATACACGTGTCGGTTACCCTTGAGAGCCACGAAATAGGACATCCCTCCTACGTCTGGCGCGCACCAACCATCGACCCACTCTTTCATGAGTTGCGTTGAAACTCCAAGGATACACATTACTGCCACAAGAACATTGTCAATATCGTGTTACCCGAAGCCTGAAGGGTGCCATCGACCTTTCACAGGTATTTCGGCGACTTGCACGTGGAAATGATGTATGCCGTTATTGAAGCCATGAAATAAAGCAACGGATCACAACGGTAACGGTAATCATGACTGCGGAATTCCCTCTCCTTTGTGTTTTTGCGTTTGAGCAAGCTAATCCTAATCTGGTCGGACACTCACTCCTCAGGGTATATAAGAACTGGGACGCAGCGCGATACATGGTCCCCAAAGTTCCTCAGTCTTCACTCGAACATCTTCTGCTGGAGCTCCCTCTTTAACTCACACACCAACTCATTTCCTGATCATCATGCGTATTGCTCCATCGCTCCTTGCATTTGCATTCCTCAGCGTCGCCGCTGCTGGAGTTGTCCCAGACATTGCTGCCCGCAATGTCGCAATTGTGGTTGACAGCAAGGGCGGAAATGGCGGGCACCACGCCTCTGTCAGCAGCCACTCCTACTCCTCGGGCTCCCCCACCGCCAGCGCCGGCAGCCCTTCTCACTCTCCTGCCCCCCGCAGGGACGTCGACCCGGGTTACGTTCATTCCGTACACCCAATTTCTCGCAGGTTCCCCCCAACAGACGGTCCTTCCGGATCCTCGGACCACCCTACCCACACGTCTGGCAGTCTCTCTCACTCTGGCGGTTCCGTCCACCCCGAACCCACTCACTGTGCTTAATATTATAAAAGTATGCCCCTTTTGGCGCGACGGTGCCCGACACATGAACTCAAAGCTGATCACCGTTGCAAGGTTTCCAGTTGATGACCGAACATGAGAGCGTGCCGTCTTGCGGTGTACTATCCACCTTCAGTGTCGCCGCGAAGTGAGTCGCGTCGAATCAAAGTGGAACGCACCAACGTTGCTCGAAGATGATATGTATACCCGACGTCTTCTCGAACGGGTGCCAAATAGAAAGTTGTATAGATAAAAACCGGGCAAGTGGATAGAGCGCTATGCTGAGCATGGATTAGATCTATTATTATGTACCAACTCGCCCGTGTACACCTTCAAGTTTGTATGTACGAGATGATTGTCTTGTTGTCCTTGTTGAACTTCAAGTTGTGTGTCAGGTAGTACAACCGCGTTGAATTCAACCTTCGACGTCGCCAGATAATGATTAATGATCTGCAAATCTCTGATGACTTCAGGGGCACGAGAAGCAGTCTGGATTGACGTCGGCGTAGACTGGCTGGTCATGTGGTGTGCCATGACAGTGCCTTCGTCACTACCGTGGGCCCCTCGGGCGATTCAAGTTAACCGGAGGGTGGAGAATCTGGGGTTGCTGAAGATAGTAAGATGCGAGGTTCCCTGTCTCCAAGTTTCATGATGTCAATGGGCCTGAGGTCCAGTTTCTTGAAGAACGGCAGCGGCACAGCGAGGCCCCTCCGATCTGTTGAACTGAAGTCGAGGTTTCATTCGAGACTTGCAACGGCAGCAGCCCGCTATTATCAGTGCCACGGCATTCAGTACTAGTACTAGTATCATGTCGTTTCAAGTGTCAGGGCCACGTGACGGTATGGTCCGGTGAGACCCGCAGTCTTAAGTACACACTCGTGCTAGCTGCCTTCCTCTGCATTCTCCCGTTCCAAGCAATAGACGACAATATCCGATATTTAGAACAGCGTTCAGACGACAAGACTTCAAGGCTCCCGTATTCAAACTTAAAAACTCGGTGATTACCGTGCGCAATATGACTCACTGGTAATCTGTCACTGTGGGTAGAAATTCGAATACTCACACGGGCATTTTGCCCTTGAGGACCGCTCATTCCCTCCTTCTGCAGTTGGTGGGCCCCATCCATTAATTGCCGCCTATCCTCGTGTTGCGAACTCCAAATGGAATATATGCATCGCCGCCGCATGGCTGTACCCAAAGTCTGAAGTGACCCCAAGACACGAGAGTGCATCGGTTTCTCACAAAGGTAGCACGTCAACTCAACAGTCAGCATGCAGGTGGTGATGGTTCGTGCTGATACCGGAATCACGAAACAAAGCAGTGACAACGTCTGCGAGTGGCGATAGCTTATGCTATCATTAGAGCTATGAAGCAAGGCGGTGGCCGCGAAAACACGACTGCGGTCGCTTCTCGTCTCTGATCAGTCTAATCTCCGCTGACATGTCCCAGTCCGTACTGCTTCTCAGGATGCATGGGAACTCGGGCGTGGCGGAAAACATACCCCAAGTTCCTCAGTCTTCACTCGAACGTCTTCTGCCAGAGCTCCCTTTTTGATTCACACACCAACTCACTTCCTGATCGTCATACGTATTGCTCCATCGCTTCTTGTATTGGCCCTCGGCGTCACCGCTACTGGAGTCGTCCCAGACATTGCTGCTCGCATCGCTGAAGTAGCTAACGGCAATAGTGGCCAGAGCGGGCACCACACTTCTGTCAGCAGCGCCTACCTACATTCCTCGGGCTCGCCTACTGAACCTTCGGGCCATTTTGCCGCGAGTGTCCTTCGTACCATTCCGGGGCCCCTTCCAAGTCCGGAACCTCGGACCACCCTACCCCTAGCACGGGCAGTCCCAGTAATGCTACAACTACAGCCTCCCCCCACGCTCAGTTGTCTTCCACTCACTCATGCGTAAGTTCTCCGGGCCGCGGTCGCGGATCCGGATCCTCGGACCCCCCGTCTCCGACCGCTGGCAGTCACTCACACAGGCGGCCTTTCCAACCAGCCCATACCCACCACAACCACACCTATCAATCACGCTTAGTCGCACCTCCCTGATCCACCCAGAAAGAACATTGTCGTGCTCGCTGCGCGGCTCACCGCCCTGGCAAGATGATACCACCTCGACTGTTCTACATCATCTCTTGTCACCATGCTCTTCACCAAAGTCGTTGTCAACGTCTATATGCCCCTAGCAGGAGATTACGAGCTCTTGAACTGGAAAAATCAGCCAAGAATACTTACCCCTCCGAACGACATTGGGTTTTTCCAATGCACATCAATGCGAGTCGGTAGAACTGCATCTTCAAACAACTCACGCTCGCGATCATCACGTTCCGGATCAGCAGGCGCATTCCGTTCTCTCGTCTCTCGTCTTCGCGATCGACGTCGTCGAGCTGCTTACGATCCAGGTCAAACTTGCCAAGCTTGCTCGGCCCCTCCGGCCTTTTACTTAACGGTCCAGTGCGACTTGCGGCTTGCATCGTGTTGTCGGGGGCGCTTTTTCTATTCAGATCCAGATGTCGACAAACCAGCTGTCTAGCATGGGGGAGGTCAGGGTGGGGGTATACATCGATGGATGCGGGTGCCCTGGTAAGTGAAGAGCCACCGCACCTCTGACCCTCGGTAGAGGAGTGGCCTCGTTCAGTGAGCCCAACCTGCTTGTACCAACCGGAGAGATGGAATAGAAGCTGAGTCAACCAGACAGATCGTTGGGGTTGGCTACGAGTACAATGGTCGAGTGCTTCACGATCAAGAACGATCACCTCATCTATGCAGCAAGGCTCGCCACCTTGCTGCCGTGAAACATGACGCAACCAACACTTTTTGAATCGAGTGGGTTCTGTGAAACATCATCTAGGGTGAATGAGGAGTGGAGGCGTCTGGTTGCCTTTGGCCTCAGAGCTATGATGTCCGATTATGGTAACCCAGTTGCCTGTACCCGATCCTTGATTGAGGATGTTGTTCGGCTCATGTTCGGCTCAAGTTTCGAGCTCACCTCGTTTGCTTGTCATGCCAGATCTCGACACTTTGTTGCTCAACCCCACTCTTCATGACTACCTCGCAATCATCAAGGGTGCAAGGAATGGGTTCGTTTATGGCATCAAGGTCAGATTCCCCCATGCCCTTGTCATGGCGATACTATTTGGACGTGGAGAGTACGTCCGCTCACGCACTCCCTCCAATTGTCTGCTAATTCTCGCGAGCTAGTTGGAAGATGCGGTGTCGCGTTATCTACCAAGTAACAAAGCAGCATGCCCTCAATCTAGCGAAGTTTGTCTCGCTCTACAAGATTCTAATACTGCTCCAGAAGAAAGCGAACGGCGGGAAGGGGCGTAGCGCGGATACGTTCATCGCTGGCTTGATCGGGGGATACGCCGTGTTCCGGAACAGGACCGCTGTGAACGAGCAGGTACGCTCCACACAAGTTCATGCTATGTTGTCATACTTATTTTTGCTCCAAGATCGTGCTCTACGTGGTTTCAAGGGTGGTTGCAGCATTTTTACCCCGTGCGGGGGCGCCTTATTCAAAGGCGCCCTTGCTGGATGGATCTGCCCTCGCTCGTCCTGTCCCACCAGATTCTCGGTACTTCTCAGTATTCGCGGCGTTGACATGGGGCGCCGCAATGTGGCTGTTTAAGAATCGGGGCGAGAGTGTCCAACCTGGCATATTCAACATTATGACCTACTTATACCGTGACTCGGATGTGTGGAGAGATCTTAGAACGCTTCTTTGGCATAACACGTAGTCTGACAAGGTAGCTGCTCCCCTCTTGGAAATGCAGGAATGTTCAAGACATGATTTCCAGCTAGAGCTCCTTCTCCATCTTTTAGTTACCCTCATGTTGTGGTGGCAAAAAGTCTGTATAGTCTAGTAGTACGAGCGTGCGAGTAGGAATAGAATTGTGTCTTTGCACGAGTGGCTGTGACCTGCCACCTCCCTTGCTCTTGTCCCCTTGTCAGCCAGCCTGCCAGCTGCACCCCAACTCTGTTCTATCTTTTCATGTGGCTATCCTTTCCCTAACAAAGGAACTCACAAATTCTTTTCCTCCAACACATTCTCTCAACTTGAAGCCAGCTAAATCATCCCTCAGTCACATTGCCATGGAACAAGATCACCCCCCACCCCCAGATTTTACCTTACCAGGTTTGCTGCTCTTGTGGACCTTGCCATGGCAGCCCAGCAAATAGACTGTGACTGAGCCATCCAATTCCTGGAACAGTGATGGGTCTGATTTGGACTAGGAGGGGTGTACCCTGAGTGGGGCAATGACAGAGACTCAGAGCAAGATGAAGATGCTCCACAGAGACCAAACTGAGATGTGCTGCAGCCACCTGAAGAAGACCCTCTCAGAGAGATTCAGGTCCAGATAAACCAGCCTGCAGACCCAGCCCCTCTGGTGGCCTTGCAACCCATTACCTTTGACCTGGATGCCTGCATTGCCATGACCATAACTGCAAGACCAGTGGACTATGCCATCAAGAGCATCAATGCTTGCAAGCATGTGCCCCTCTGGTATTTCATGAGGAAGGGACTGCATGAGGCTGCACACATAGTCAGGCATTCAGACAAAAATGATGCCCTGGCAGTTCCCAAGTTGGATGAAGGGCAGGTCACTGTGTGCTCAGCCAATTTCCTTGCAGCATCCAAGAATGTGAAACTTGATCACCAGCTCTCCTACATGGAGTTCATGTATGCCAAGAATCTTTTCCTCACAGCCATTGACAATGTGAAATGGGGAGATGATGCAGTTGACTCATTCAACTGGTTCTTTCATAGCCTAGATAACCACCCCATTTGAGATGAAGTGTAAGCAACTGCTAATCCTGTACAGGACTAGGGCCACCGACGATAGTACTTGTGAGGGAAAGGAGCAAGGGATTCTAGTGGGAAGTTCCACAAGAACTTGACTGGAGTTCTTGGGGTGATGGGATTCAAGGCTATATACTATACAGGTGTTTATACATGTTGTGACAATGGTCCGTGCACGTACAGGCTAGAACGTTCTAGACTATAGCGGAGATTAATGTGGCTATATGAGGCTATGCGTAATGGAAGAGAAGAGAGCGGGGATTAAAAGAGTGAGGCATGATGTTATAGTGACATCATAGGCCTGGATCAGGTCATGTGACCAGTCACCTGATGGTCGTTGAAAAAGATAAGATAGATGTGAAGATAAGATGTCTGCAAAGGTTATGATAGGGGCTAAGGAGTGCATTTGTAATAGCTTCATCTGGGTTTTTTCCTTGGCAGAACTGACTTTTCCCCCTCACTGCTTCCACCATCAATGTACCCCCACTATCCTGCACCACACCACTTGTCAAAATCACTGCCCACCCATGCTGCTACCATCACTACTACTGCCAAACTGGCCATGGCCCCTCACCACTGCTGCTGTGCCCTGCTGCTGACATCAAACATCAAACACCAACCTGCTGCTGCCCCTGTGCTCACCTCCCTCTGTGCCTTGCCCCAACTGCATGCACACATGGACAAATGTCTGGTCCACTTACCTATGCTGCTGCTTCTATCATCCCCCCCATCTCATGGACACAACACCTCATTTGGCTGCCCAGATGGAACAGGCATGCTCCAATTGCTTTCAGCTGATAGACTGTGGGTGCCAGTTTACCTGAGACTCTCAGTGCTGCTCCTCACAATTGACCTCACCCCATCTCAACCCTATGAGGGGCCCACACCCAGTGTGTTGCAGGTCTTACTCAAGGGATAAATCCCCACAGTGCAGCAAGAGTTACGATGGCAAATGACAGTGCTCTCTTTGCAACAACAAACCAACACCAACCTGTCCAAAGTGCCTTGGGAGGCACAAGGATCATCCCAACCACCCCATCTGCAATGTTTTGTCTCTGTGGGACAACTTTGGACCAACCTACTGTTCACATGACCAGCAAGGGTGCTTGCTCAACAAGGGTGAACAGGTTCTCTGCTGGGATTTTCAGCACCCTTGCAGTTGTTCAGGACATGGCCATAACCATAAATGTTCAGGCTGTGGTGACACCAACCATGGGGCTCAAGAATGCCCTCACTGCCAACATGCTGCTAGCTCACTGGCAAAGTAGGGTATCAATACCTTATAATGTGGCCAACTGGCAGGCTTTGTTAATAGCACTGAATATCCATTGCAAATACCCAACCCTAGTAGAGTAACTAATGCATGGCTTTTGTGTGTGGGCACCAGCTATAACTCATTCCTTTACCCTGCTGAATAATCCCTCCATCAATGTACATTGCACAGTGTTTAATAAGATAATCTACAAAGAATTCACAAAACACTGGTACATAGAACCCTTTACCCAAGCTGCACTTGAAGCTCTCATTGGGCCATTCCAATCCTCACCACTAAACATCATACCCAAACCAGGAAAGCCAGGGAAATTCTGCCTTATACAGGACCTGTTGTACCCTAGTGTACCCTGTCCGGATGAGTCACCATCCATAAACTCACAAGTAGACTCTGCCCTATTCCTGTTATGCTATCCCTGGGTAAGGGTTATCATAGACCTAGGGAAGGAGACAATTGTAGGCATAGGCTTAAGGGGACTTTTCTTGTTGGATTGATGAAGACTTCCTTGGGGACTTCCCAAGGTGGAGCAGCTGCAAACAGCAGTGAAAGAGTTACTCAGGAAGCACCCACTCAAAAGTAGGGTGAAGTCTTTTAGAGGTCCAGGTTTGACAAAGGTAATGCTATTCCTGGGTAGGTCTAGCTTACCCTTACAGGTACAAACTGAGGGGTTTATATAGGTAAGAGTTCTGCATATGGACCATGCTGTGTCTCCAGTGGGAAGATAAAGGAAACCTAATCAGGAAGGAAGGATATTGGTAGTGGTGACCTGTGTTACAATCTACCAGAACCCCTATCTTTTTTTCCTTACACTTCACCTTGGACTTACCTTTCCTCTTCTCACAATTACTCCCCATCATTCCATAATGTTCCACAATGTTCCACTTGCTTCATAATCATGCTTATTCCTTCACCCAATGCCGTTGCATCCTTATGCCTACCTTTTTTCTTCTTTGTCATTCAGATTACACTTTCACCTGATGCCATTGCATTCTTTTAGTTCTTTGACATTCCATGACCTTCCATTGCTTTCCCACAGTTAGAGTATAAATACCCTTGTAGCATGATGTTGTAAACCAATCTAGTTCTACTCAAAATACCACTCTAGCTTCACCCCCTTTGTCAGGGTAACTCCAACCTTTCCTTAGTTGCCACTAGGACATCAACCTAGGGCATCCCTTCATCCTTCATCAGGGCAACCCCAGCCCTCCCTCAGTCACCGCTAGGACACCAACCTAGGGCATCCTTTCATCCTTTGTCTCTATAGTTGGGAATCCTTTACCTTTGCCCTTAGCCTCATGGTTGGGAATATGCTCAACATCTGTGAGCCTCACTTGTCTCTAGCGATTTGAGTCTATGCTTGTGCCCACCAGGTCCAAGTGTAACAACCTGCATAAAAATGTTTTCTTGCAAGATCATGATAGAAAGACCAAGTTATACCTCTTTCAATAGAAAGAGGGATATCATACTACTATGGCTGGATAGCCATTAATCCCATCTACATACCCCCAAAATTTCAGAATTTTCTACTGCATATATCAAAAGACATACACTTATCATTACTGCCCTACAGTGGCTCAAAAAACTGTCTGCATGTTTGCATGTTTTACATTAGTTATGACTAAACACAATAACCCCTAACCCTAGCCCTAAACCACAAGTGTATGGAATGATGTACATATGCTTGGCTTTCTATTGGTCCAATCAAGTGATTTGGATGAGAATCGATAGAATAGCAGCCATTTGAAAATGACATGTCATATGGACAGTTTTTTGACTTTACAAAAATTCAACTGTCTAGTACTTGGTATGAGCTCCTTTGGCCTTGATAACTGCTTCAACCCTTCTAGGCATGCTTTCTATCCATTTTTGACACTCCTCCACAGAAAT
>JBBPNQ010000263.1:0-22701 GCA_038090975.1 Boletellus pseudochrysenteroides
TCCTGGCTTTGAGCCAAGAGCGTCTCGTGAAGAGCCTTTAGGCTCTTCATTACGAGTGGGTCGCACGAGGATTGGCCGAAATCACATAGAACGCCCAGTATCTCGACGTGCCAAGTTTTCGGCTGCATTTGAAGACGAAGACGAGGATATGGAAGAGTCTCGCGCCGCAGAACAGAAAGCACTTGAAGAAGCAGCTAAGAAAGTACCGGTGTTTGAGCTGCCCACAGGTTTCACTTTCGCCAAAGAGGTGTGTTCTAGAGTCCATCAATCGGGTGCCTCACTTACATTTCTTAGACAACCATTACGCATGATCTAACCCACGCAAAGGAACCTCCGATTACTTTGCTTCCATTTTCCCTGACTAAACCTGCACCTACACCTACACCTGCACCTCCTCCAGCTGAGGCAGTGGAGGCGGTTCCAATTACAGTCCCTCCGACTCCAGCTCCAGCTCTGCCTACAATATCGCTCGTGCCTCCTACGCCTGAGATTGCTAAAGTTACTTCAGTGGCTCCAACCCTTCCGGCGACAGTAGTACCGGCATCCAGTGCTGCACCGACGTCTTCCGGAATGCCAAACTTTTTCGTCAATTCCTCCATCTTTGCCAAACCAGCGACTGTGATGACGACGCCACCTTCATCTTTCACTGCCCCTGGAGTGGAACAGTCCAAGCCGGTTGAAGTTCTGGCACCACCTGTGCCAATGTCAAAGGCGGCTGATACAACTCCATCGCCGTTCGTTGCACAGTCGCATCCTATATCCGCATTTGTCACACCTACTTCTGACTCCTCTGCTACGTCTTCCACGTTCGGAGTACCTACATTAGCGAAAGAAGGTGAATTGCCTCCAGCAGCTACACCATCTCTGGCCCCACCATTCTCGTTCGGGGCGCCCGCGAAACCGGTTGGATCTGTTCCAGCCCCTACTCCTAGTCTATCACCCGAGAAACCACCGGAAACAGAGCCCGTGAAGCCTACTGCCCCATCGAGTGTTGCTCCATTCTCGTTTGGTACTCCACCCGCCCCATCCCCGCCTGTGGCTGCACCCGTTCCTACGGTTGAAGCACCAAAGAGTGTCTTTGCCTTTGGTCAGCCAGCCCCCGCTGCCGCCTCAACATCAGCCTCTGCGTCGGCAATAGCACCACCTAGTACCGATACATCTAAATCCCTGTTCGGTACTCCACCACCTGCGACTCCGTTCTCATTTGGACAGCGTCCTAGTACTGCTCCAGCCGAAGCAAAGCCTGTGGCGACTCCATTTTCCTTCAGTACACCCACGGCGGAGAAGAAACCTACAACAGGTTTTGTCTTTGGTTCTCAGGCTACCTCAACGGCGGCCCCCGCCGCTCCAGTTACTTTCGGCTTTGATGCCACTCCCAGTCGAACAACTGCGGCGGATGTCTCCACTAAACCTTTTACGTTCGCTCGACCCGTCACACCTCCAAAGACTGAGCAAGAGGTGACGATGGATGAGAGCCCGGCGAGGGATATGGTGCTAAATGGCAGCGGCAAAGCGCCGGTCAGACCAACACTCAATTTCTCCTTCAGTACGCCGAGCGGATCTGCATTGTTTGCTCAGAGCCCAGCTACGACCACAGCTCCCTTTAGTTTTGGTGCCCCGGGTGCGACGGCCAATCCGTTTGCAAAGGAGGAGAAGAAAGAAACCAAGCTTGCAGTCACGTTTGATGGATTTGGGCAAGCATCTTCCACTGGTTTCTCATTCGGTCAAAAACCACCAGAGAGTCCGGCAACGACCACGCCCGCGCCTGCGCCCTTCCAATTTGGACAGCCGTCTCCAAACGTTGCTCCTGCATCACCATTCACGTTCGGTCCTGCAACTACACCTGCGAGTGCATTTGGTCAGCCTTCGGCAGCTTCTGCGCCATCGAGCCCTTCGACGTTTAATCGGCCCGCTTCATTCGGCTTCGGGCCACCTGCCACGACGCAGCCAGCGGGCACTTCATTCACATTTGGAGCAGGCAGTCAGCCTGCTTCCCCTGCCACTGGTGACACTACACTTCCGTCTGGAACGACTGGCAACGCACCATTTACATTTGGTGCAGGACCAAATGCGACCGCCGCGCCTGCCGTTAGTTTTGGCGCACCATCTTCTGCAGCGGCGCCGGCAGGATCGTTGTTTACGATGGGATCTGCACTACCCCACACAGAAGGTGCGGGTGGCAGAAGAATAAAAGGGCTTCCGCGACGCGGCGGGAGACGGTGATGGCCTTTGCGAACGTGGCGCGCGGTGGCCGGTGGATGAACATGAAATGTCTTCGCGCTATTCCTTTCTGTTTCGCTCTGAAAAATGGACGCATGGTCTCTCATTGCGCTTCCCTTATCGCACCGATGTTAAGCATCGATGGTACGACCTACTGCAAAAGTATGCGTCGTCGTTGTACATTTGTTCTCATCCATCTCATATTGGGGGCTCTCGACTCTACATTCTCTTTGGGAATTCTGGGATTGTTCGCGCTGCACACTCTGTGGCTGACGGCCACAACTCACTTGCCCTCTTGATTTCTTCATTAATCGCACTGCAATCCCCACGCATACATCTGGTACTTACATACTCACACAGGCTGAAGGCCTCGTAGATCCAACCATTGCATAGTTCGCATACGTCCCATCTTGTTGTGTTTTCCCGTTTTTTTCTCCCATTTAGTGGTAGCTACGCCTTTAATGTGCATGTTCTCCCGTCTGTTGTCCAAGTTTGCAATATACCCTCATCCTCATACTACTTGTGCGCGCGACGCGTCCGACATTGGACACCACACCATCAAGAACGCCAAACGCTTGAACGCCGTGCATCATGCCTCGCGAAATTGTGACAGTCCAGTTCGGACAATGCGGAAACCAAAGTACGCCCCTTCTTGTCCCCAGCACTTCTAGCCGTCATCTAACATCATTGCCTGCCAAAAAAAAAATCGATGATCACGGGTGAACGCGCCAAGTGGGTGCCGTGTACTGGCAGCGACTCTGTGCCGAACACGGGATCAACAAAGAAGGCATCCTCGAAGAATGGGCGACCGAAGGCGGCGATCGCAAAGACGTGTTTTTCTACCAGGCCGACGACGAGCATTACATTCCGCGCGCCATTCTTGTCGATCTCGAGCCAAGGGTACGTCCCCCTCGTCTTGGCAGCGTCTTGTTCCGAATCCTGAACGAGGGCCGCGGCGACGCGACAGGTGATCCATAACATACTGGGCTCGCCATGGGCGAATTTGTATAACCCGGAGAATATATTCATGTCAAAGGATGGTGGAGGGGCGGGGAATAATTGGGCACATGGGTATGCGTCGGGGGAGAGGTTATATGAGGAAGTGATGGAGATGATCGATAGGGAGGCGGAAGGGAGCGATTCGCTCGAGGTACGCACACCACCCGGCCGTCGCGGACTGACTTGTCCATTTCTTTTTTCTATCAGGGATTCATGATCATGCACTCCATCGCTGGCGGAACGGGCTCTGGATTTGGTTCGTTCGTACTCGAGCGGCTGAATGACAAGTTCCCGAAGAAACTGATCCAGACGTATTCTGTCTTTCCCAACGCACAAGAGGGTGACGTCGTCGTACAGCCGTACAACTCCCTCCTCACGCTCAAACGACTGACGAACCACGCCGATTCGGTCGTCGTGCTCGACAATGGTGCGCTATCGCGAATAGCAGCCGATAGACTGCACGTACAGACACCCACGTTTGATCAGACGAATCAGCTCGTGAGCCTGTCCTCTTTTTCTTGGTTGATCGTGGAGGGGCGCTGATGTTGCACTGTTGTGACAGGTTTCGACGGTGATGGCCGCGAGTACGCAGACGCTGCGATATCCTGGTTACATGAACAACGACCTCGTGGGCATCATCGCGTCCCTCATTCCGACACCTCGGTGCCACTTTTTGATGACGTCCTATACGCCATTCACGAGCGACCAAATTGACAAGGTTGGGGCAGTGACGGTACATGCTCAGACTTGCCTACTCACCGCGGATGATTCCTAGGCAAAGCCCATCCGGCGCACGACAGTGCTCGACGTCATGCGCCGTCTGCTGCAACCCAAGAACCGCATGGTGTCAACGACGCCTAGCAAAACGGCCTGCTACATCTCCATTCTTAACATCATCCAGGGAGACGTCGACCCGACCGACGTGAGACAATGCGTCCGACGTGGTCCGTTCGATCGCGCTGATCGTGTCTGTGTTGCTAGGTACACCAATCGCTACTTCGCATACGCGAACGACAGTTGGCCAATTTTATTCCGTGGGGTCCTGCGTCGATACAGGTCGCGTTGACGCGTCGGTCGCCGTATGTGACGACGAACCATCGCGTGAGCGGACTGATGCTTGCCAATCATACGAGCATTGCTTCCGTGCGTCTCCGCTTTCTCCGTGAGATCGGACATATGGCTGAGCTGGGATGACTGATCGTGTTGTTGCAGCTGTTCAAGCGCATGTTGGACCAGTTTGACCGTCTCAGAAAGCGGAACGCGTTCTTGGAGCAATACAAAAAGGAAAAGATGTTTGAAAATTCTCTGGAAGAGTTTGATGATGCGAGGTGAGGGCGATGTGGCGTGTTTCGGTTGCATGTCTTGACCACGGTTTCTAGAGCTACGGCAGAGGAACTGCTCAAGGAATACAAAGCTTGCGAAAGCGCAGATTATATCACATATGTAGGTCCCTGGTCTCTTCGTGTTGCGCTCTAGTTGGTCACACTGCCTGCAGGGTGCACCCGATGAAGGTTCATGAAACGTACCGATGACCAAATGACCATAATAATGCTATTGTACTGTTACCTCTTTATCTGTGCTTCTTGTACTTCGGCTTACGGGAACTCAAATGTTATGCTTATATCTTGGAAGAAATACATTGGAGGGTGGGATCTAAGGATAACAAAAAACAGAGGCGATGTGATGGTTAAATCATGGCGGTATAGTCTGTCGACATTATGGAACTAGGGAGGGGTCAAATTACGACTTCTTTGGCCCCTCCAGCTTCTTCCCAATGTCTGAACCTGGAGCCAGACATCATTTCGCCATGCGAGGTGAGAGAGTAAAGGGGAATAAATACCACGAAGTTTGACACCCAAGGTCCTCTCCATCTTGCCCAAAACCTGGGGATTAGGGATAGCCTTTCCGGATTCGTAATCCTGGATGACAGAGGGCTTCTCGTTGACCTTTTGGGCGAGGTCCTTCTGTGTCAGCTGCTTTTCCATACGAACGGTCTGGATGGTCTATGACACACATGCGCAGACGAGTGACCCGTTGAAAAAAATACAAGAGATGAGATCGGGAACGCTCACCTTGCCGACAGAGGCCGAGACCTTGGCAGGTGGCGCAACCTCGTTCTCGCGATCAAGTTTCGCTATTTTCTGGTGGTCAGGGCCTAGAGGAGTGCCATAAGACCGAACAGTCAGCGTCCAGTGAAAGTGAGGACGCACCAGCGCGCGCCTTGTTCCCTCCAGCAGTGACTTTTTTGTCTGTCGCAACGACGGCCCCGGTTCGGCGAGCCTATTCACAGGCGGCGTAAGTGATCCCAAAGACGTCCTGGGAGCATCACGAGTCCACTTACGGCTGCAGGGGACATGTGTGAGCGGGGTGACAAGGAGAGCTGTGCCAGCGACGTACCGTTCAAGTCGGCAGCGTTGCGAGCGACCTTTGGGGCTTTGGCTTTAAAGCCGATGACGGTCTTGCTTTCCCAGTCGACGTTGCCGTTCATGTTGAGGCGTTGTGGTGGTGGTCGGGATGAAAGAGCGGGTTGCTTGTTAAGTGGGCTCGGATGCGCAGAGATATGGTCACGGTGTCACATGTGACGATTGACTCCACCCTTCGGATCCGTTCCCTGACATGCGTGATGCCCGAAGCGTTACATCTTCCTGCGCGTGGTTGGTTCACACGGCCAGCGCGACTTTTCTTGTGGTGTGGTCCCAACTATGCCCAGCGCATCCGTCATACATGTCGCTTGCTTCGCCGTCGGTGCAGTCGTCGGAGGCGGCGTCGCAACCGTCGTGTCCGCCCGCAGGTCACAGTCCATTCCCGCCCTCCCACCCCCCGCCGTCATCGACCTAGACCAAAAAGGAGACGCGAAAATAGCCTCCGCCTTAGCCACCGTACCCGCAGGATCCGGTGTACTCAAATATGGGCACCCAGGTGGGTGGTGTCACGTTTGCAACACACGGCCGTTTGGGGTGATTGACCGGCCGTGCAGGACCGGTCCCGGATTTACTCGTGCGCAAGGCGTACACGGCTGCGTACGATAGACGTTTGCGTCATCCTGCTTGGGTACGTGTCCTGCCACGCTCTCCGTCGACGCGATTCCCATTCCCTGCTTTTCCAGACAGCCGAACATCTCACCCTCGCCTCCCTGGGCAAATCGACGATCGCGCCAGCTTCGGAAGATGAAGCGGGCGATAGGTCGAGGTCGGCCTTTACCGAAGACGAGTCGTTGCCCGTCACATTCCGCGCTAAGCTCCAGGATTATTTTAAGAGCGGATATGATCGGGGACACATGTATGTTGTTTCGTTTCGACGCGTTCGCGCTCGAGCTACTGACGGACGACGTCGGACAGGGTGCCCGCTGCCGACGCGAAGGTCTCTCAAGACGCCATGAACGAGACCTTTTTGTTGTCCAATATCGCACCGCAGGTCGGCGCAGGATTCAACCGTCACTGTACGCTCCTTGCCTTTCAGCTCTCATCGACATTGCTCATTCACCTTTTGCTCTCTCAACGACAGACTGGGCTTATGTCGAAGACTGGTGTAGACGGCTCACGAAATCATTTTCCGACGTCTACGTCTTCACCATCCCACTCTACCTTCCTCACAAAGACCCCGACGGCAAATGGCGCGTCGTACGTATTGCACACGTCCATTCCCCCCTTCCACCCTGAATTGCTCATGTCATGTCTCCGCGACAAAACAGAATTATGAAGTGATCGGTTCGCCACCCAACATCGCCGTGCCGACCCACTTTGCAAAGGTCGTCCTCGCATCCAGACCATCCTCGCCCTCGACACCCGACATCCCCGACATATCTACCGGTGCGTTCGTCCTTCCAAACGCAATCATTCCCGACGAAGCGCCGCTCGAGAGCTTTGTCACGTCAGGTATGCTCCTGTCCACCTCTTCCCGCTCCCCCTTTTCGTTTTTAAAAAACTTTTTTTTTTTTCGCCATCTTCCTTTCTCCGCCTTTTTTCGAACCGTCTCCCATGCACACATGGCTCACCGCTCTCACGCGCTTCCCCTTACAGTCGACACCGTCGAACGCGCTGCGGGGCTCACTCTCTTCTCGCAAGCACTCAAGAACACGTCAAAGCATATCTGCAAGAGCACCAAGTGCGAGGTGATCGTGCGTCGGTTCGACGAGGCGCAGAAACGGCCAGAGATGCGACGGGCGGTGTCTGCACCGCGTTAGACGCGTGTCGGTCCCGTGGACGTCTTGGCGCGTCCTCCCCCGGATCCCCGTCTTGTTGTTTGTCGCGCGTTGATGTTGGCGAGTGACGTTTGCGTGCTTGACAGCCTCCGCGGTTCTTTCGGTTAGCATTTGCCTTGCCAAGGTCCGATCATGCTTCGACGCTCAGGGAAGAGAAACGGGGTGGTGACAACGACATGGGGATGCATCAAGCAACACCTGTATTTACTGACACGGCTATCATATATATATATGTGTATGTTGAATATCCGTCCAGCGACGAGATGGGAAGCAATGCAAACGCAAGCGCTTATACCTCCGGAAGCGAATTGAACGAAAGGAGACACGGTTAAAGCACAAAAAGTCATGCAGGGTTGGAGATAAGAAAGAAAAAAAGCCTAGGACTGGTTTTATATGGGATGTGACGATGCGGTATACAGATTATATCAGACAAGGGAGACGAGAGAGATGGAAAATGTGACGAGGCAAACACCCATGGGATCAGTAAGAGAAGACGGGGCAGACGACGATATGAACATAAAACATCAAAACTGGAATTAAATGCCAGGAATCATGCATATCAGGCATATATACGTCTCAAAAAAAAACTGCCTACTTGCCTACGAAACGCAGAGGGGTTCAAGGGGATGCAAAAAAAAAACATGTCTATATCTCCAGAGGCTCGTGCGTGCGCGCCTCGAGGCCATTGCCACGCACCTGCATTTCGGTGTTCGTCCCCCTCCGCGCGCCAAACCCACCGATACCAGGGCCGCGTGGCTGTCTGACGACACCACTACCAGCACTCTCGTTCAGGCTTCCATTGATCGAGCCCATTACGCTGGAAGGGAGGCTTGGCACCGGAGGAACGGAGCTACCCCCGAAGCTGCTGCCGAATAGGGAACCAAAACCCCCTGGAGAGCGGCGGGACGGAGAGGCGATGGTAGCATAACCTTCTCGGATGTTTCCGTTGGACGCACGTGTGGTCAGGCGTGGCGCTTGCGTATGCAGGGTCTTCATATCGGGCATAGATTTTTTCATGCGAAGGGTGTTGGCGAGCTGAGATTGAGAAGAGGAAGCCGAGAGGTACGCGGAAGGGGCGCGCGATAAAGTGGGAGGCTGGGCTCTCTGCATGCAAATGACATAAGAAATGCAAGAATGGACGTAAATGTAAGCGAGGATAACTTGCCCTGTTAGGATCAATCCGGGTTACGACGGCGTATCTCTCCTCGCCTTCGCCAACGGAGTAATGGTAGACGCCTAGCTTCTGGGCAATCAAATGAACGACCCTCCTTTGTTTTGGGGTAAGCGTCCGTGAGAACGCGAGCTCGTCCCTCATGCGGTCGTCCTTGAAAAGGAGGATCCTGGAGTAGATCTCGAGGGTGGAGGGGTCGTTCAAGTCGAGCTCGTTGGACGAAGAGGCTTTTTCCGATGGATTCGGAGTCGCTGGTGCGACAGGCGGTGAAGTCGGAGGGTTGAAGCCCTGCGAGATCGGAAGCGGAGGCACGGACGGGGGGGAATATTGAGGTTGCTGGTACGCCGCTCCGCTGGAGAAAGAACGCTGGGGGGTAAAGATTGGGGCAGCAATGGGCCCAAAGTCGTCGTACGATTGCTGAACTACTACTGCGGCGGCGGCGGCAGCCTGTTGTTCCTTTTCCAACTGCATTGAGCGCATGCGGCGGATTGCCTTTTCCCTCTCGATACGCTCTTTTTCACCGGCCTGCAAGACTTTTTTGTATTCGACGCGGAGTTTGCGACCTTGGACATCGAAACCGTTCAAGGCAGCGACGACGGCATCTGCGTCCGCGGCCTGGCGGAAATTAGCAAAGGCCAAGCCGCGGAAGGAGCCCTGTTGATCGAGATGGTAATTGAAGGCATAAGGGGTAGGAATGGACAAGGAAGCCTAGAAAGAATGGGGTTGATCAAGCCATCAAGGGCAAATTATGGAGAGGGACATACGATGATATCGAGAAGGGTTTCGCGCTTGACATTAAAAGGTATGTTCTTGATGACAATCGCAGTGGGTATGATTTCGTCATCGAGACCCTGGCCAGGTGTGGAGGGAGCTACGAGAGGGGGGACGAGAGAACCCATCGGGGGGGAGCCACCAGACGATGAAAAGTCGGAATTATTGTTTGGGGAAAGAGAACGGTTTTCGGGGACAGAGACAGAGTTGTCGAGCCATTGCTGGGGAAGAAGAAGGGTGAGAGCAGATCCAGGGGAAGCGCTGGAGAGACGCACGGTGGGAAGGCCGCCACGGGATGGCTTGAGCTTGAGGGGAGAAGGGCTCATGTTGAGGGGGTTGTACTGGGACTGTGCGGAGATCGGGGGGGACGTCGTGAACTGGTAGTGGTGTCTGGGATTGCCTGAGGCTGGACCATCATAATCATAAGTGTCGTTGAGACGTTGCTGGGAGGGCTGGGTGTTGAGGGAGAGCGAGGACATGTCGGGGGTGGGGGAGGTCGTCATGATGTGCGCAGCGAAACCAGTCGTAACGAGAAGAAGAAACCGAAAGGGAAGAACGCAGTCTGCGATTCCGACCTTGTCTTTGAACCAGCCCGTAAACGACGCGCCCACGCCACCATTCCCTCGACTCAAAATTTTCACGACCACAGCTAATCAACACAACCACGAGGGTACATACATGAGTGCTTTCCAGAAGCAGCAGAGAGAAAAGGAACCAGCTACAGGGCCATCGCCACAGGCTTTGGCATTGCCAGAATGCTATCCACATCGACCACACAGTCGACACACGACGAGTCATCCCATGGCCCCCGCACTCTCTTGGTTGGACTCCACGTGGGGGACGACGTGGGGGTCACGCTGCCGCTGCTACTTGGCCGGCAAATCGCAGCCAGCTCGAGAGTGAGCGGTGGCAGGTCGGGGTAGATGAGACGGTCAGGATGGGCCTCCCGCATCCGCGGCACCGAAGCGGGCCCATGTGAGGGCGACGCTTCTGGCCGGAAAACAGGGCGAGGGACGGACGGGAGGGTATGTTTGGGCTGGGAACGGGGTGGGAGGGGGCCCTGGACGAGACGGAGCGAAGAAGGGGGTCCGCGACGACGCATTGTAAGTGAATGACGGTGGTAACTCGAATGTAGGGTCAGATGGAAGTAGCGAGGAAAGGAATGCATGCACACCTCGCTTTGAACGGTGGAATCAATCCAACCAACAGTGAAAGAAAACGGGAAGGAAGTTTGATCGGTCTCCAAGTGGATTGGATGGAACGGGCATTTCGGACATTTTCACCGTCCACTCACAAATCGCCACCAGTCAAAAGTACACTGACACACGTTACAGACGAGTTGCTATCTACGGAAACTAGGTAAAGCCAGTCGCACACGAAAACGCAGAAGTAAAATGTCCATCAACAACAGTCATGAGGCGTTATCGAGGGGACGATAGTGTTTCATGAGCTGGCCTTTGTACGCTGATGGCAGCATCTTTAAGCCTGTCGAACAACACACCATAATGCATCCACTTGCCTTCCGGGTCGTTCCACAGTCCGGCAGCATCAGCATTCAAAGGGGAAGCGTTGTTCGGTTCTGGCCACGGCGGGTTAATCCCGGCGAGAGCACACCAACAGCATCAAAACCCACCTGCAAGCAATGACTGCAAAGATACAAGGACCGTTTGTACGCTGTAGACAGCAGACCACTTGTCCTAGTTCCCGTTTTAGTACAAAGACGACAGCATGTGATAGGACACGTGCCTGCAGAATGTCGAGACAGATAGCACCACTCTGGATGTCTACGTTTGGGTGGTAACACGGCGTGTCGAACTTGATGGCGGGCGCGGCGTAGGGGTAGTTGCTAGGGAATGAGATAGAAATGCGGAACGTCAGACCAGCATAGATCTTTGCCACGTGTCAGCAATATGCCCAAGGATGGATTGCAAAGACAAACTGTTCCAGCGGCGCCTTCTATCGTTCCGGCCCATTCGAGCAGACTGGAGTCGTTCTTGGGGAACGCAGACTATCACACATGTCAATATGACGGACCCGGCATGCGACGGGTGGGATACGAACAATGCCAGGGGAAGAAGACATCTATGGAGTGGCAATGAGAATAAAAGAGGGACAATCAGAGAAGACGACGCACCATGAGCGACATGAGCTCGTTGCTCAGTCTTGGGCATCGTTCGGTAACTGCTGTGCTCGCATGCAAGGCAATGAACGAATCTCACCGTTTCGTCACGCTGCCTGGACCATCGGCAGTCGAGCCAGGCGTGGTTGACTTTTGGGACGTTCTCGAAGGAGCGAGCGAGGAAGTGATCTGGTCCATTCTCTGACGTGGTGTTGGACAAGAACAACGAGACGCGATCATCACGTGAGCAGGAGTAGTTCGGATGACAAAGCATCTTTCCCTTTTTGGATAGCTCACGTCGATTGGCTCGACAAGTCACTCGCACGTGACGCCTTTGCATCATCGGACGGGCCGGCGCTTCCTTTCGTTGCCGCTCCCTACAAGCGTAGCACTCGGCAATGGCTTCAGCAGAATGGCCCTGTTACTAAAGCACTCAACGACCAATACGCATTGCTGACAACCAACTCGTCCTGTAACAATGACGGCGACGAATTCGTGACCTGGTATCAAGGTCAATGGGTGGTTGTGCTCAGCCATTCCAACGAGTGGGACCACCTGCAACACGAATGACAAGATTGCATGGCGGTTCTCATAATCCGAGCACAAGATCCTACCAAGTAGCGTGCACACTTTCCCCAGCATCTGCATAATGCTGACGCACTCCCCTAGGCATAGTTCGCACCTTCAGCAAAATGGACCTGCTGCTAAAGCGTTCGACGACCAATATGCAACATTGACCAGCGACTCGTTCTGCAATGATGGCCGTGTATTGACGGGCAGTTTGCGACCTGCTGTGAGGGTAGATATTTACGCGAGCGGTTGGATTCCGAATGGAATAGGACGCGGGAACTACTGCTACCTGCGACACCAACGCAGGAGATTCTCAAGCTGGCGTCTTCGAGTCGCCCGTCGTGGGCAATGAAGGTCGACTTGTAGATATTTGAAGCCTGTACACTGGACGTGTATTTTTTATTCGGATATGGTCCAATGTGGAATTATCATCGGCTACGGTTTCGGCTTTACACACGACGTGCATGCGCAGTTTACTCGTCCTATTTCCGCTAACTTATAACACTTGCATAACGTCTCGCTGTCTGCACTATGACCCCGCGTTTCACGCCGACACCCGCAGAACTCGCCCTCGTCAACCAGATCTTCGCTCAAGCAGACCCCCAGAAGATTGGCATCCTCACCGGCGACGTCGCAGTCAGAGCATTCGGCGGCGCAAAGCTCACACCGACTGTGCTCGGCGAGATATGGAACATCGCAGACGAGGACAACAACGGTTTCCTCACCAGGAAGGGCGTCGCTGTCGCCGTCCGTCTTATAGGTTGGGCGCAGAGAGGGGAGAAGATCTCCCAAGCGCTACTCAGCAAATGTGGGGTTACCGTCGTGTCTTTGCTGTTTGCGCTGACGTTTGTGCAACAGCGGGTCCACTCGCTACCATTGATGGCGTACATGCTCCTTTGGCCCCACAGGGTACTGGGATGTCAATACCGAAATCTCCTCCGCCCGGTTTACCTCTCCTCTCCCCGCAAGATAAGGCCAAGTTTACGAGGCTCTTCCAGGGTCGTGGGCCAGTAAACGGTCTATTGAGTGGTACGCTGAGTTTTTCTTGGTTGGATTTAGGCTGACACGAGCTCCGCAAAAGGTGAGAAAGCCCGTGACGTCTTTGTCAAATCCAAGCTTCCTGTCGACAAGCTGTCTCAGATATGGTCGGTGTCGCTTCGGTCTTGACCTTGCATCGTTTTTCGAACGTCTCTTTCAGGTCTTTGGCAGACACGCAAGATCGCGGCGCGCTCGACTTGACCGACTTTACGATAGCCATGTACTTAATTCAAGCCACGATGTCCAACCAGCTATCCTTCATACCCACCTCGCTCCCCCCAGGATTGTATGAACAAGCAAGTGGAGCTGCTGTGGTCGCACACGCGACTGGCAGTAGCGCACATCTCACGAGCCCAGGAACACCATCTTTCCCAGCGCCTGTCAAGCAACCGCCTGTGCAGACAAACTTCACGGGCCAACCAAATCCGGCGTCTACACTTCCCTCCCGTCGACCTGCGCCAGTTACCCAAACACCTGCTATCCCACCTTTCCCTGGCGTGGCTCCTCAGGCCACAGGCCACTGGGATGTCACTCCCGCCGAGAAGGCCAGCGCCGATCGCTTCTTTGATACCCTGGACTCGCACAAACGAGGCTACATTGAAGGCGATGTTGCAGTTCCCTTTATGCTGCAGTCCAAGTTGCCGGAAGAGGTCCTCGCCCAAGTTTGGTGCGTTCCTATCCTTGTGACTCTGTAGATATACAATCTGATTCCTTCCGCAAGGGATCTTGCCGACATCAACAACGATGGGCGTTTGACACGGGACGGATTTGCGGTTGCGATGCATCTGATTCAAGGGAGACTATCAGGAAAGGAGATCCCGGCTACACTTCCCCCAACCCTCGTACCTCCCTCCGCGCGAACGAACGGTACTACTTCGCCGTTCGCAGCCGCGCCTCATCCACAGCCAACTGAATCAATACACGATCTCTTATGGGATGATTCCCCTCCATTATCGACTGTGAAAACCCAGCTTCAGCACAATGCCCTCCAACCTCACTCAACTGGTATTGTGCCTCCAACGATCTCCCCACCTCCAGTATTCCGTGCACATCAACCCGCGGAGGATCCCTTTACTTCCGCAACTCGTAATTGTACGTCCCTGCGTTTCCTCTTTTTCCTCGGATCCCTGACCTGCGTTTCGGGATTCAGCATTCCACAAGGATCTTCTCGGGGATGATGACGAAGCACATTCACCTCCGCCACTACATGATCGGTCTGCGGAGATTGGAAACCTCCAGAACCACGTCAACTCCACAAATAGGTCACTGCAGAATGCCAAAGCCGAGCGCGAAGCTTTGGAAGCAACACTCGCCGACCAAGCGGCCCAGCTCTCTGCCTTGCAGACACAGCTCGATTCCGCGAAAGCTGCCTTTGAGACGGAGACTGGTTTGTTGAGCACGCTCAAGGAACGCCATGCCAATCAGAATGCGGATATCCAAAAAGTGAGAGAAGAGCTGATTAGGAGCGAGAGCGACCTTAGTGCGGTTCGTGTGGAGAAGGCGGAGATCGAAGGTTCAGTCCTACGCGACAAGGAGGAAGTTCGTGACCTCAATCGTCGCATGGCCGAAGTGACCACGCAGATCACTGCCATCAAGCAGGAGGTCGAGAAGGCCAAGAAGGACGCCAAGCAGCAAAAAGGTCGTCTTGCGATTGCCCGGAAACAGTTTGCGACAAAAGAGTCCGAGAAGGCCAAGGTTGACCAAGAACTTGAAGAAGCCCAGGAAGATCTGGCGACTACGACCAAGGAACGAGAGGAGGCCGAGAAGGCATCGACCTCACCATGGTCGCGCCCCGAGCTAGAGAGAACCAAATCTCCTGCCGACTCGCTGTCATTTGCGGCTGCCCACCCACTACCAATCACTCCCGACATTACGGGCGGTGCTCCCCTGAGCCCCAGTGGTGTCAGGAGTAATAACCCATTCGAGAGATTGGCGATGTCCTCGGGAACAGCGACTTCCCCGCCAGACTTCCCTTTCAAGTCCTTCTCGACTGCATCCATACCACCTCCCCCTGGTCTCCCACCGCCACCTGGCCTGTCTCCACCCACGACACTCGACGACCCATTTGGCATCTCCCAGGCTTTCGACTCCGGTCCACAGCCCTCTTCCGAGGTTGCACCCGGCAGTGATGTAGTGGATGTGGGTGGGAGCACGCCAAAAGTCAAGGCGACGCTCGCAGAGTTTGGCGAAGCTGTCTCATCGCCCATAGAGGAAGAGCTGTTCAGCACACCTCCCAACAGTACCACACCGGTGCACCCCGCTGGTGATGCAACGCCGCACTTTCCGTCATTGGACTCTGCTGCCGCTCACTTCCCTGAGTTGGATGACATTCCGTCTAGGCAGGGTAACGGCAAAGAGAACGAAACGGACTTGTTGGCGAATCTACACGACTTGGACGTCAACGAAACAGACAGCGACACGGATAGTGACGAGGAAGAAAGCCAAGAGGGAACTTCGCCGAACCAGGAGCGCCGTCTTCCTGGGGCACCGGCTGAGAACGAATCTGTCTCATTTGACGATGTCTTTGGTGCTGCCAGCGATGTGATTGCACCCCCCGTCCGAGAAGGCAGACTGAAAACGGATGATGTCTCACCAACTCAAAATGGCTCAGCCAGTTTTGATGCGTTCGGTATGCCCCTGACGAAGTCTGCCGCTACACCCGAGGATGGCCACGATTCCGGGTTTACCTTTATCAACACGCCTGCCAACGTGGCGAGCAAGCACGACAGCGGCAATCTTGACGAAGCGTTTGGCAAGACATTGTCCGCTGGCCCCTCGCAGACAGCCTCCAACTTCTCGTTTGACTCGGCGTTCGAGGACAACTTTGATTTCAACGCTTCCTCGGGGGTCGGGTTCCCATCTTCGACGCCATCTGATACTCCCCCTGCGAATGGTGCCACACCGACCCAGACAAACGTCGCAACGGCCGCGAATAACACGCAGGATCTGTTCTCCGCGCCAGTGAATGGTGGCGCTACTTTGAGCACAGCCCCTGCACAAGCACCAGTCTCGTTTGATGATGCTTTCTCATCGGGCCGTTGGCCCGTCCCACCGGGTGCTCCTCAACCTGAGCAGTCAGGTCTAGGTGGCATCTCATTCGAGGAGGCGTTTGGAGGGGTCGATACGTCTCAAGCCCTGAAGCTTGATAGCTCATTCTCATCTCGGACCCCGAATGTCTTTACGGACCCGGCATCTCCTCCACACCCTGACGCTGGGAAGCAGTTTCCACCCATGACACCTTTAACGTCTCCACGCGGTCCAACATCCCCCCGTGTTACCTCGTCGATACGGTCCGATTCCCCCCAGCCACGCACTACATCCCCACCACCTCGGACTGCATCTCCGAAGACGCAGCGGCCGTCGACGTCTTCTTCATCGACGAAAGAAGTCGTACACGAGAAGCCCGTTCCACCCCCACGTCACTCTAAACTTAGTGTCAGTCCTATTTCCAACGCACATGGTGCCTGCCTGCTGATCATGTTTTCCAGATACGTCTACCGTTTGGCAAAAAAAAGAAACAGGACACATTGCCACCTATGCCCACGCCACTTTCGGGGCACCACCTCGCGCGGGTTGAAGAACCAGGGATGGTTACGCCCGCAGTGGGCGATGACGTCGAGCCGGTCAAGCATCTGGCAGCGATGGGATTCAGCCGCGACCAAGCGGTAGCAGCACTCGAAGCACACGATTATGACTTCCAAAAAGCGTTGAACAACTTGCTGGGTGCGTAGCGAGGAGGATGCATCATACTATTTTACCAGCCATCTCGCACCGTAATTTTCTCTCTTTCTCTCTTGTTTTTCTGTTTCATGCGGTCTCTCGTTTCAAGAATCGGTGGTGGATGTTCATTGATCTTTCTGGAATACATACTCACACATGCATGCACGCTCATTCCTACGAACAATTCTCTCTTTTTGATTCTCATTTTTCCTGTCTCCATTTACGCTTTTTGTCTCTATGAATGGATCTCGGTCTTTTCCCAAAATGAAGTGATCATCCGGGGTGATTGATGCGCGAGTTTCTATCCCCGCGCTAGATCGTTTTCCCGATTATGAGAATGTGTGGATTCGAGCCATCCAGTGTGCATCGAGCCTTGCCCTGTCATTGCAGGGAACAAGGCACACAATGCTGCGGACGACTGCGCGGGGTTATTCAAGCACTGCAAAAAGGACGGGATATCGAAAAAAGATATCAAGGAGCGTTGTTCTTGTCGAGCCTCGACTATGTTTTATCTCGAATAGCCGACGGGACGTGCCTTGGACACACACTGCGCGCATCTGTGGGTGGTGAAACAGCACTCTGCCCAATCCATCCATCCCGCCAGGCTATTTAACCTCTCTCCTCCTCGTCCGAATCACTCCCATCTCATGCCTGCATTCGATATCGTCGTCGTGGGCTCAGGCGGCGGCCTTGACGAAACCAACCTGTCTGGGTGTGTCTCTGGTCGCGTCGTCCATACCACACCTTTCTCCTCACTCGTTTACCCAGGTATTTGGTCAAACCGTGCAATACCTCTTGGGACGATGGCATCATTGCGCTCGAAGCAGGTGGGTCGCGTCCGCTGCATGCGCGTTTGCCGCTCTTGACCCGTCTGTGGGACACCCAAGGGTCCGGCCATGGTGCGCTCAAGCACATCATGCAACGGAACCCAAACATCTTTCGGGAGCGTGCTGCAGACGAAGATCCTTTGAAAAAGAGGACGCCCTCCACGATATACGCCAACGTCAAGTACGCGGTTTATTTTCCAGCCGAAAGATGTCATGCTCACCACGTCGCCTTTTTTTATGCCGGAATCAGATGCTTCCTCCTCACGCACGCGCACCTCGACCACATATGCTCTTTAGTCATGGCTGCAGGCACGCTCGGTGGCAGTAGCAAACGCATATACGGTTCTCCGCAGACGCTCAAAGATCTGGAGACGGTGTTCGCCGATCGTGTATGGCCTAGATTAGCCACCTATGACGAGACAAATCTGTCCTGCCGATTGTTCTACCACGCGTAAGTCCCGTGCGCTCGACAAAAACTCCGATCTTGGCGCTAATCCCGCAGTATTGACAACGGCCCCGGCGGATACCTACTGTATAGCCTCCACGCCGATGGCAAATACAAGACGATCTTCCCCGACGTCGCGGTGCGCAGCATGACGCTCAGCCACGGCAAGAACGCAACGGGGCCGTACGAGAGCACGTGCTTCTTCGTCAAGCACGTCCCCACCAAGCACGAATTCGTCTTTTTTGGCGACGTCGAGCCGGACAGCGTGGCCGTCAAGCCGCGGAACGTCACCGTCTGGCGGGTGGCGGCGCCCAAGATCCCGCACGACCTCTCGGCCGTGTTCATCGAGTGCTCGTATCCCGCCGGGCGGCCGGACGAGGCGCTGTGGGGCCACCTCAGCCCGGAGCATCTCGTCCAGGAGTTGGTCGCGCTCGCGACCGAGGTCGTACTTGCGCGCGCGTCGCGCGGCGAGCACCATCGTGGCAGATCGCGTTCGTCGCGTCCGCGGAAGAAACAAAAGAGGAACCCGCTCCCGCCGGAAGCGCTGCACGGCGCGCTCGCGGGTCTGCGGGTGTACATCATGCACTGCAAGGAGCACTTCTGTACGGAGCGCCCGATCAGCCACGTCATTGGGGATCAGTGTCGGGAGCGGCTTGCGCCGCACAAACTTGGTTTGGAGTTGTTGACGGCAGACCAGGGCATGCAGATTGGTGCGTGGGTTTCGTTTTTGTGCCTCGGCGTCGTCCGCGCGGGCCAAATCATGACTGACGCACGTTTCGACAGTGATTTGACACGTTTCGCTCTGTGTTCGCTATTTATATAAATATTCGAGGATTCCGATCGATACCCTCTCTCGGACTGTATACCTAGCCACTGTAGCCTTATTCTTCTCCCAACTCACGTTGTACTTATCGATACGGTTCTGCGGTCGACGTCGACGCTTCTGTTCTCTGGTCTTTTCTTATCCGTACTCATCAGTATCCCCGCTTTAACGATCAACGTGCGAGAGCCTGTTGACTTCTCGGTGGGCCCATGGTCAACAAGCTGCGTTCACAGTCATCGCCTGCACAACAAGTCAATGCAAAGACAAGAGAATGGGGTACACATGACTGTAGGCAACGAACAAAAACGTCAAATGTATGGTAATGAGATGATCAGAATTCCCGTCCTATGATGCGTATACGTACGACAAGACAACGGAGAGCGAGATGTCTAACTCGACAAGGAGAAGAAAGGTAAGCCGAGGTGGAGCATAAACCTAGCCTAAGAAAAAAAAAAAAGAGAGAGATGAGAGAAAAAGAACGTCACGAGGTCGTGCGAGAAAGCTACGAGGACGCGTAGAGTTTGACGACGCCGTCCGCGCCGGCGCTGGCCATGAACGGCAACGACGGGTGGAATTCGACGTCCAACACGCCCTCTCGCGCCTTTTCTCGGTGCGTCGTCATTTCCTGCGTACACGTCCGCGAACCAAGCAAATCCCAGAAGCGCGTCGAGCAGTCGTGCGAACCCGAGACGAGCGAAAAACCGGCGGCGTCGACCGACAGCGAGGTGACGCCGTCCAGGTGTGCGGGCATCGTGTGTGTACATTGTCCTGTCATCGCATCAGAGGTCAGAGGAAAGTACGGAGCTTGGCCCAATTCGATCGCACCAGTGATGAGGTCAAAGATACGAATAAACTTGTCCTCGTGAGCGGTGACGATAAAAGACATCGTCGGGTGTGATACAAGTCGGTTCACTTGGGTCGTAGGCGTCCCGTCTGCATAAAATGTTTTAGCTTGTCGATGGGTCTTGGAGTGGAACGGGTAATACACTCACCATACGTCGCGTCTGTAGCCAATCGCGAGACTTCTTTACCAGTCTCGATGTCAAATATCTTTACGACCGCGTTTTGGTATGCCACCGCTACCTTCTTCAAGTCTGTCTTGATTGCTTCGATGGCTGTAGCACCGGGGCCATCTTTTTCATCTTTTTCATCTTCATCATCCATGCCTTCTCTTTCCAAACCAGAGTAACCCCATGATAACCGGAGGGAGCCAGCTCCTGGCCCGCTCACATCCCATACCTTGACGGTACCTTCAGCACCACAGCTGACGAGCGTGCTTTCATCCCTAACAAGCGCCAGATCCCATACAGCGTCCGTGTGGCCGATGAGTTCGCCCCGAGAGGATGACTCGTCGTATGGTGCATAAGTCGTGTGAGAGGGTGATGGGAGTGCCCATACTCGAATGCTCGAGTCGAGGGACGCGCTGTACAATAGCTGGCGTGTTGGGGAATGCACAAGGCGGGTGATGGCAGCAGAATGACCGCGAAGTGTAAGCTGAGGTTCGCTCTCTGTCGTGGCACGGGCACTGTGAAAGCATGAGCAACAAACAAGTGAACGAAAACCGTTGACGCACGAGGTGGCCAGACTCGCTACGTCCATACGCCATATTTTGACCGTACAATCGTCGCCGCCAGTAGCCAAGCACAGTTCGGTGGGGTGGAACGCAAGCGCACGGACTGCATCGAGATGGCTTGCAAACCAAAAGGTCAGTCAACAGTTTACCAAAAACAGATTGAAAACGCACTTTCTCAATGTTCGTTTAGCTTTCCAGAGCTTCGTGCTTTCACCGTCCGCCTCATCGACAACACCGACCGACTCGACTTCGTCATCTTCCTCACCAACTTCTTCCGGCTCCTCATCGTTACTTTCCCTCCATTGTTGGACTTGTTGCTCGTAAGATGGGCGTATCTTCTCTTTCCATTCACCTGCATCGTCAGGACGGAAAATCATCGTCGCCGACCTCGGAACGTCACCCTCTTGACGGATTGCGGGGGTCTGTCCGATGTCATCCTGTTGCTGTGGTTGCGCTTGTGGCTGGGAAGGGAGCTGAGACAGACCATGGTTGCGTTGTAACTGGTTTTCTTGAGGCTGCTGAGGTTGCGCCTGGACCGGAGCTTGCTGCTGTTGCTGGTACATCCCTGCGCCGGCAATGGCAAGCTGATTCGTTCGTTCGAGCGGTCCCGAGGATGCAGGCGCACTTCCTGGGCCAGACATGACACCCATGGCACCGGGAGCAGTGCTAGCTCCGAGCATCGGAAACTCCTTTGATGGCACCCCGCCGACGCTACTAATCCCGGGACCAGTCGATTCCGGAAGCTGCTTCCTAGGCCGGCCGTTGTATATCGTATCGAAGGGAGAGGGTCCCTGGCCTTGCGTCACGCCTTGCCCTTGTCCCACACCTCCCATTCCTCCGGCCATTCCACTGAGCCCGACTCCCCCAGTAGCACCAGGGTTCATGACATTGCCACTGATACCCATGCTTGGGTTCGGGTTGGATATGAGTGGGCGGTTTGGAAGCGGGTTCATTGCTTGGGGTGAGGTTAGATACGATATTTCTTGGAGGCACTGTTTGAGGTACTCCCGGCTCCTTGCACGCGATTTCGGATCACGGCCGGTTGGAACTTTACCCAAAGCAGCACCTGCGGGTGGTGCGGCGGCGACAGCAGGAGGAGCATCAGAAGAAGGGCGGGGAGCGACGCCGTTTGGTATCCTCTCTGATGGGAGGGGAGAATCTAGCAGAGATACCACATCGTTACAGATTACAGGGAAAGAAGCAGAAAAACCACATACCCTCACTCCGAGGTGAACTCCCGCTGCTGCCGTCTTTATGACTCTGTGCATCCTCTTTTGCGCTTTGCTGGATCGCAGCTAGCTTGGACGGGGGTGCTGTTGTTGACGTGGGAGCAAGCTGCTTTGAACTGCGTGTGTGGATGAAGCAAAGAAAAATTTGTGAGCAAGGTTACGTGGCAAACGGGTGGGGGTGGAAGCTCACCGTTCCATGCGGAGAGCATATTCGAGCATCTTGATACGACGCATGAGGTCCAGTTTGACGTTCTCGAATGAACGTCGCTCTCCCTCGAGAAGGGCAATGCGTGCCTAACAAGGAATGGACGATGAGCACGGTGCACACGACAGCATAGGATGGAGGCATCTCGAGTTCAAAGAGAACCAGGCAGGAGCGGGAAAAATGCACGAAAGAATCCAAGGCGGCGCACGAGGCCATCGACTTGGACGGGAAGGAAAGAAAACTTGACGACACTTGCCCTCATCTCGGCCCTCTCGATCTCCCACTCGTTTCTGTCGCGCTCGTACCGACGCCATTCTGTCTGCAAAAAGTGCAGGACGCTCGACAAGGTGAAGTCCTGGCCGTTTTGAGGCGGGGGAGGCGGGATGCCCTGGCCCTGGCCGGGTTGACCAAGTGGATTTTGCTGCTGAGGCGGTGGGCCCTGTGATCCCTGCGGGTTTGGTTGGGGAGGCGGCACCTGGAGCGTGCCAAGCATGGGAATTTGGATTGTCTGTGGATGGTGAATGTTGGGCGGTGGTGGGTGGGATGGGGGTGGGATGGAGGAATTATTTTGCGCGTGGAAAGGTCCGTTGAGTTGATGGAGCACGTCGCGTTGCTGGGAAGCGGTGAGGGTATTCTGCGAGTGCTGCTGGCGGTGCTGCTGGTGATGCTGTTGGTGATGCTGCTGCTGCTGCTGCTGCTGTGACTGTGCGGGGGACTTGAGGTTGAGAAGGAGGCGGGGGGTGGTGAGCATCGTCCTGGGCGACGAGCGGGGCACTCAAATGTTTGCTGT